>WAAE01010099.1:0-13822 GCA_013400495.1 Nicator chloris
GCCACAGTGGGAATTTTTGTCTGCATGCACTAATCAGGCCTGGAATCAGTGCCATCCTGGAACAAATTTCTCCCTTCTGTGTTTATCTCTATCTTTATTATTCCCACTGTGGTGGCTTATCTTACAGCGAGTTCCTAGTGGGGCCTCAACAGTGTTTGAGACAAGTAACTGTGTCCTTTACAACTGGTTGCACATCAGGCTAGCACGTTTACTCGTTCACAAGCACTTAATCTACTGGAAATAAAGCAGAGTGTCCATTTCTGATGTGGAAGTTGTGTTTGGTATATTCTTTTGTGTCCCTATACTTCTTTCACCCTTCTCTCCTGGTCAAATCTTAAGCATCTGCTTAGAATTAAGTGTCCAGATTTTCTTTTTGATAGCATCAGTGTGCCACTGCTGACTTCAGAGGAACTGTGTTTCCCCTGAAGCCTTATCACTGGCAGTGGCATGATCCCAGCCTCCTGACCCTGGCCCTTACACTATGAGGAACTTCGTGTGACAAAAACTTCCTGTCAGGAAACATTTCATACAGTGGACCTCCATTTGTCTACAGGGCATGGCACTAGGAAAAATATAAACCAGGAAAATATCCCTAGTGAGAAACCAAGAACTTTCCTAAGTTTCATCTGAACTGAAATTCTGCTAGCCAAAAGGTGACAGATAGACAGATGGATAGATAAACCCTGCTGTTGCTGTTGCAACACTAAAAACATCACACAGACAGTGACCAGGTTTCGACCAAGAGAACTAAGTTTATTACATCACGGACTCCTTTATATAGTATTTCAAACAAGCGCAGTAATTGGTAGGCAAAATCAACACCTCTCCAATCACATTGGTCAAGACAGATGTCCATCGAGAAAACTCCTCCTCCAAGAAACAATGTAAACAAGATAAAATATATATGTACACAAGTCTAAAATAGCCTATTATTTACAGAAAATGCGTGAGAAAAGAATTTCTAAAATATAAACATCAGAAGGCTGAGAAAACAAGGGTGACACCCTGCAATATTCCTTAAACTTTGTATCTGCAATCTCCACTAATGCACCAAAAAGTAAACCGGAATATAATCTTATTTCTCACAAGACATAGCTCTTTCATTTTCATTTAGCATTTTCTACAATTTTAGTAATCAAAGAACAGTCACGTAGAGAAGAAATGTGAGTGACATTTAAATTTCACAAAAGAAAGAGCAAAAATGCCTTTAAAAGTATGTGAAATAAAACAAAGAAAACAGTTTATGATGGTACAAATGATCGTAAATGTGTCTTGAAATTCCAAGATGTTAACAAAGTCTGTGATTAGACATTATGTGGTGGTCATGATGACCTGTGCCTTGAACAAAGTCCTAAGATCGAGACTGCTCAGAGCAAGGTCTGAAGCAAATTAACTTCCACGTCAAAAGCTGTCATCCTGTCTAGTCTCAATTTGTATTAAATAAAGAACACAATGTGCACTGCCCAGAAAAGCCAAGGCAGAAGCTCCTAAAACTGCAATGCTGGTGTTACATTTGCAATGGCACCCAAGCTCGATAATGACACACTAAGAAACATGCAGGGAGAAAAATTGTGTCATATCCTTCAGGAAAAAAATCATCGTACTTCAGTACTTTGCAGAAACTAGTTCTGTAAAATAAAAGTTCTTTCAGAAGTGACATTACTGGCTCAAACTAACTCCTTGTAAGAGTGTTGTATATTGCAGGTGGAGATTATGATCAGCTAAGCCTGAATTTTTATTAATTTTAATTTGGACACTGGCAACGGATCCAGACATGGTAAAACTATTCTGGTAGTTTGCATATACACACAAAAATGTCACAAGGAAAATGTGTTGTAAGGGAGAGAGATAAGATCTTCCATACCAACTTCTTCCCTTTAAAAGCATTGATAAACAGATTGAACAGAAACCAAAAATAAACCAAAAACCAAACAACCCAAATCAGAAAAACCAGCACAGGCTGTAGGTTACTGTCAGGTTAGCACTGATTTTTACAACTGTAGGGCACACTGCTTTCTGGACTTCAGATTTTGTAACCAGTTGCACCATCAGTGGCATTCAAAATTACAGGAATCATAATTCTCTCGTTGCTTTTCCTCTTCTAGTCAAATCATTTATATGGGCTTGACAAGTCTGATCCTAACTGGGTGGAGAAGTTTATTAAAAGTTGTACGAAGAGCTCACTACTATAAAAAACCCCAGTACAGCCCAGGTCTGATGCCTTGTCTCCTACAGCAGCAATAAGCAGAGTAAAAGACTCAGCACCAATGCAATTTACCCCTGGTTATTCTGTTAGCCTCTTATTTCCAGTTCAGGGAACAGACCTGAGGTGAATTGCCCTTTCTGCAAGCTCCTGCAGATCTTCCTTCCGAAGACCCTATCCATTTTCTTCTGGAATGAAGGTGAATTTCTTGTGCTTGTATTAGCCTTGAGCACTAGCTCTGATCTTCCACATGATGCATTGAAATGGAGATGCTAATTTGATTTGATTGCTACTCTGCTGGAAGAGTTCTACCTGCTTTCCTCACTTAATAGCCTGTAGAGCGTCCATGTGTCAGTGAAAGTGATCCAAACTTGGGTCTAGACAGTAACATATTTGAGGTATCCAGAATACTGTAATTTTTCATGTTTTTTACACCAATGAAAAGAAATCCACTACCCTGTTCTTAGAAATTTTACATCTTGATACTTCCTAAGCGAACAGAAAAGGGAATTTAGTATTGAGCTAACTCTGCTGGAAGGACACTCTGTTTTGTCCAGATCACATGGGTAAAGACTTTTTGCCGCTGCATAGTAATTGTGCATAGTAATAAGGTTATATAAATGTAGCAATAAAATCAGTGTTCTGCATAATTAAGCATAACAATTTATTAGCCTTAATTTTAGCCCACCATAGACAGGGTTTGATTGAAGCAGTAAAGAGAAACAAGTTTTCTTTGTGTGGTGTCTTTGAGCATGGGAGATTTAAATTAATTTCTTATCTTTCTGCCCCCCTTGATAAAACCACTTCATGTCTCTGTGCCTCAGTTTCCTCTCTATAAAAGGATGAATGTCTGTCAGTCTTTGCTGTCTCAAACTGAAATAATACCTCAATAATATTACCAACAAATAATAAAGGAAATTATTGCTGCATTAGGCTTAATCTTTCAGTTGGTTATTTTTTTGTGAGTTCATGTGTGTGTATGTTTGTTTTCTCATTTGGGTTTTTTTTTAAGTACTCACTCCTTCAGAAATTATTTAAAGAAGAAGGAGTTTGGAACTATCAAAACAGGTTTTGTGGTGAATACAGACAAGCACACCCTGTGGCCCTTGCCTCTCCCCAAGCTTGTTCACCTCGTGTAACTTTTGTTACCTATGTGATAAATGGACAAGGCACAACCCTCACTTAGACATTTGCTTGGTCTATTGTGGATGCTTGTCGATCAAATAACACCCCTATTTCTCCAATCAAGAGACCTGAAAGCTACCAGCACAGAATCAGAATTGCCTTACAAAATAAAACAGCCAAAAGCAGCCTGAAGCCCTAAAAGACAACCCCAGAAGCCTTAGCCCATGGCACCCGCCCTGCCCCAGCCCCACGGTGTTGCAATGCCGCAACAGCCTTGTGTAACCAAAGAGTTTCCTTTCAGCAGCAGGGAAGTCACTAACTGCAGCAGAGATGGAGTCTGAAACATCAGTTACTCTATCAGAGCAGCATTTAAGAAGTAGATCGGCACCTTTTCTGCAGCTGGCACTTCCAGGCCTTACTGAACATCCTCTCTAAACAGAGAACTCATGCTGACAAAGAGGTAAGAAATTCAGAGATGGCCAACAGTTACAAATGTCAGAGATAGTTTCTTACTGAGAAACACTATGTATCAGGTTCTCACCTAGACACAAACTTCAATGGTTTGTGTTAACCTACTAATGACTTTTAAAATTCACTTCCTCACACCACTTCCTGGCTTTTTCCACAAAGGTACAAAAGGTGCCACAAGACATCACAAACAATGCTGCAAATAAATCTTTCCATTTTCAGCAACTGAGTGTCATCAGTGAATAGATGGGAATTTTATTTCTTCCCAAAACTTCCTGTCAAAACCCCCACAACCCCAAGAAACTAAACATTTAAAAGGTGTTAAAAGAATCCATGCATCACAGAATAACAAAATACTGGAATCTTACTGGGCAATCAATCTCAGATGTCTTTTATCTGCAACTTCAGAAAATACTAAGAATTTAATCTCTAGGTGTTCACTTTACTGATCACACCTGTAAAACCTCTGGAGTTAAGGGGATATTTAAGAAAGGAAGACAGACAAGGTGAGCCACACAGCTATTTTCTGTGATCTCAAAACCCTGAAATAATTTATATAATTCCCTCAATCTGTCATTATGGAACAAAATTGGGTTTTCTTGGGGCCAATTTACCATGGCCACAGAGGGATGATCTAAAACTGGTCTGTAAAATGACTTTCACACCACTCTGTTGAATGCAGGTACGTTTTCCAGGAAAATGCATGTTTTGCAATGCATGAATGCAACCACATTCCAGAAGAAAAAAATAAACATCTTCAGCAATCGATACCTTTTGCATCAGAGTAACTCATATGCAGTAGAAACAAGAGTTCAGCTGTCTCAGTGCTGTAACTCCTTATGCTGCATTACAATGGTCTAATGTACAAGTAGAGTTTTGGAGTGGGCAGTCTCAAACAGAGACTAAGAAGAGTCATGGATCTTACAGAGGAATATCCTGATGTATTCATGTATCGGCAGAAAAAAAAGAGGAAGATTCTTTCACCGTGCACTTTACAAATTTTACTGCAGATGAACGCTAGAGGGAGGCGGTATTTAAACCAGATCCTAGTTCCAGAGCTGAGTTGGCCACAGGCGAAAGGAGAAGCACCAGTTCTTCCTCTCGCCAGTCTCAAAGAATGCACAGTGGAACCTATGCCTGTTATTCTGTCTGATGCGCAGCCTTCAAGTTGTAAACTCAGTTATACAGATGTTGTCCAAATCCACTTACTTAGTCCCTGAGTTACAGATCCTTGCTAAAACTGTATGTTTTTAAAGGCTTTTTTTTTCTTTTAAAAAGAAATCCAACTATAACTCCTTTTATTCCCATAATTTATCATTCTTGGATTTTAAAAAAGGCTTAATATTGTAATTAAAATGTGTTTGCTGCAAGGAAGATAGTTTTCCTTAGTTGAACTCTAATATAAATTTGTTTTCTTTATACTCAGATACATATACATCTTCAACGTAAGTGAGTTTTGACATAACCTCAACTAGTCATCAAATTACACATACAAAATCTTTTAGATAATGAGTATAATTCACGTTGCTCTTTCCTTACAGTATTTTCTTAAAGTTCTTGTGCAATTCATGGAGCAGAAATGCACAGGATTTCTGCCGGTCCATTCTAGTCCAGGTGCCAAATTTTCATTGACATGAAAGGGATTTAGATATCTAACTAGTTAGACAGACTTTGTTCTTCTTCATCTAAAAACAATTTGCACGAGATCAAACTATTACTGCTGCCCACCAGAAGTTTAGAACAAACCTCTGCAGACTGACTGAAAAATCTTGACATCTGAAATATTATATGCAGGACGAGTATAATATAGGGTGATTACAAATACACCGGAACTCTGGCTTTGGGAAACAGTCCTGACCACACTACATTTGTCAATCTGTGTCTCTTAGAGCTTCAATTCCTTCTGTTCTATGTCAGGAACGCACTCCTAGGAGTTCAGTCTGGTACTGATGGTATATGAGGCATGGGTCTTGTCTGAGTTCTTTCAGCAAAATGACGTGCATAGATAACACAAGTGCCTGCCTGCTTTTTCACACTACTCCAGTAAGTGCTATTAGTCTTTAGCTTTAGTGAGCAATTCAGCAAAACATATTTTAAAAAATCACGGGAGATTGCAAAATATCATGGATCTGGCCCAGATCAGCAGCAAAAGGGGCATGGGCAAGACGTTCTGTTATTTGATACCATCTTATGTCACTGCCAGGGGCAGGGAAAAGGGACTGTATCTCAATTCTAAGAAGGGCACTTCCGACTGAGAAAAATGTGGATGCACTCAGGTCAGGCCGGACCCTGCAGCAAGCATTCTTGCATGTGAATCGTTCTCTCTTTTTGTATACTTTTGTTATTAATATTGTTGCTGTTACTGTTTGTTTTCTAATCTCAACCCACGATCTTCTTCTTGTATGCTCCCAATTCTTCTCTCCAGCCACTCTCCCATGGCAGCGGGAGCAAGGGAGTGGCAGTTTGGTTTGTACAATCTCAGTGAGAGAAATAAATCAGGGAGTACCATTCCTAAATCACAACACAAAGGCAAGAAATTAAGATCGTAAGATAGATGAGGGGGATGAGGGGAAGAATTTATATCTTCTGAGTAGAGCAAAATTCTCAGGCTGACATTCTGCAAAGACTTCCCAAGAAATTATTTAGTGCTGAGGATAATAGTGCCACTGAATAATGAAGATGTTTGATCATAGAAATGCTGAAAGACTGACATCAATCAAAGTTAACTGCAGCATCTTTGCTCAAGCTTTGTACCCTGGAGGGCTGCCAGCTTGTGCCTCAGGTGCACCTGATTATGAGGCCATAGAGGACTGTGATGATGACTGATGCGACACTTGGCTTATGAAGGCATCTTTGGTTTCATCTCTCACCTGTTTTTTCTTTCCTTTCTAAATACAGTCTGTCCTTTTATTTCTTAATTGGAGCTTAACAAATATGCATATGTCACCAAATTTCAAGAGCCAGATCTTATCACTGAGGCTAATACTGATGGCATTCCCTTTTTCTCTGAGCTAGCTTATCAGGACCCTTTATTCCCTTTTAATAACCCCATACCCCTTTGGAGAGGTTAAGCTCAACTAACTTTGAATCCTTCCTTAAAATGTGATATGTGTCCATATTCAACTGATGTGGAGCAAGAAGGAAATAAGAATCCCATTCCCTGACAATTACCACCTTTACAGTTGATTTTAGTTGTTGTAACGCTAATGTTAAATATACAAAAATTGCCCAAACAGCAAGACTTCATAAACTGCACATAATGCCCACAAAGTACTCGCAGGTATTTATTGAACCTTATTAGCTTGCTCTCATATTCCTAGTTCATGCTGGAGGTTAAAGGGCTAAAGGTTGTCCCTAGCACTGGAGAGGATTTGTAGCCGAATTATGTAGAAGGGAAGACTGTAAGAATTGCTGTAAAATGTAGACTTCATTTAGCTTTGTACACAGGATATGAAGAGGTCCCCAGTGCACACGCCTCACTTGCAGTCTCAGCCTGCAGCAAGACCTGTCCTGTGGAGACTCCACAGCAGCCAAGTAAAGATTTGTGAAAAATAAAAAGTAAAGAATTCAGTTTCTTCTTCTGTACTGGACAAGAGAACAGTATTATAACAGTATTATAACAGTATTATAACCCTTGCAGTTTACTGGCTTTTCTTCAATAAAACAGCATGCTAATATCACATAAGCCTGACCCTAATGTTTTAGTTCTCAAGTTGTTTTCAAACTGGAAAATAAGAGAAAAAAACCCACAGGTTTTTTACCCTTTACCCTTAGGATGCTTCTCTTCTCACCTTTCAAAGGCCTGCTATAAATACAGTTGAATCAGCATAACTGTGAAAAGTCCCAGGGGTCTTTTGTCAAAGGAGGTTTTAGGGATCACTATCAGCTTATCTGTTATAATCACATACCTGTTAAACCAGTTAGAGAAGAAACAGTTACTGTTATCACAGGAGTTTACATGAGTTGACTCTCTTTAACACAAAAGGTACAATAAATACCTCTAAAAAGATTCTTGCAAGGTATTCGAAAACTTGGAGTTACTGTCTCGAAATGCTTTGCTTTTCGCTTGCCTTCTCTGTTAGACTGGGACATAACTTTCCACGTGTAGGCTTACGCCTTCACTTTTTATAATTCAGTGGCAGGGGGTGAGTTGGCAAGCGACTGCATATAAGGCACTAAATGTGTCTTTGGTATGGCACCACAGTATCAATGGTTTGATTAGGAGGTATCCTATGTCTTTTGCCTCAAGTTCAGACCACCTGGTTCGAAAAGCTGATTTTTTGTCTTGCCTGCTTTTATGTCTTCAATTTGTGCTTACACGTGGTGGTGAATTTTAAACTTGGATAAGTGACAGAGACTTGTTTTTCCTTCAAACAGATGCAGGACCAATACATTCCCCACGAGGACTAATACAGTCTAGCCCTAAACAGAGGAATTCAGCATGTTCAGAGAGAAGTACTTGTTCTCTCTTCACCTCAGTAAGTAGAATTCTATAATAATTCAGAGGAGTCCTCTGAAAATATACCCAGGGGAACCAGAGGAGGACCTAGGTAAGACACAGATCTGCTCCTCAGGAACACAGAACTATGAAATAAAGTGTGAAAGTGGTAAGGTTGAACCTATGAGTAGTTGGTTAAACCAGTGACAAACTGTTTCTCTGTGCTTATGGATCAGCATTCCCTAATACAGCTGCCTTCTGCAGCTTAGATGGCACAGACTGTCACAACTGTGTGGCCGCACCTGAATGAGTTGACTTCTCAAATAAAATCACTATCATTCAAAATCCTTACAGTTATAGATCCCAGCCTTATTGTGATACAGGCTGAAGTAGCATATAGCTGGAGAGACTAGAAGTTACACAAGAATCCTTAACTCACTGAACTGTTTCTTGTCACTTCTTTCTTCCACACTATTGCCTACTCCTTGCTGTGCTTCACTGGCACTTGCCTGGTTCCACAGGTTGATTTACAAATGCTGCAGAACACCTGTTCATTGTAAACCTTACAACTGCAACAGTGAATAAAAAGCTGAGGAGCATTTCACAAGAAAATGCTGATATGAGATGTGGGGACATAACAGCACCATAGGTGGAGACAAGTGAAATTCAAATACTGACATAAATCTCAATTTAAACACATGCAGAGATTGGAAAATATGCCACAACCCAGAGGTCTTTGATTCTTCCTTTTCTCTCAAGTGAGTGCTTAACTCCAATTACATTGGTAACTAATAAAATCTGCTTAAAATGACATGGCTCCATATTAGTTTCAATGAAACAAATTTTGACAAAGAAATGGTTATCACTCGGAATAAATGAGTTTTTCAGCTCTGAAAACTGTGTGGTAAAAACCCACACAAACAAGTGAATAAGCTGCTGGGACAGTTTGGATAGGATAAGAACACATTACATGGATAGAACCACTTGATAAATGGGTATGGATGTTAAAAACATAAATGGTCTGTCTATAAGACCAAATTTGAATGTTAAGAAAAAGGTATCTTTTTTCCTTCTGCAGAAATACACTGGTAAACAAAATAAAGGAGACCAGGAGCAACAGAAGAAGTAAAAAAAATTCCTAGAATAAAAGGCACACTTTGCTTTGCTGGAAAAGAAAGGTACCAGATACAGCTGGTTCATTCTGACCTCTCCTTAAGGAATGATTCATAGTCATAGATGAATTGAGAATGAATGGATAAGCAGGTGCTTCCTACCTTGTATGTGTCTGGTTTTCTGCTAGCTATTCCTCCTGTGACTAAACATGGAAGTCTTCTTCAGATATGAGAAAGCATGAACCACTGGAAAATCACTCAGTCCACGGGGGTCTTAAGAGTGCAATGGAAGTAAATGTCAATTTCTTTTTTTTTTTTTTTTTTCAGAAGCACAGTGTTTTCTAGAAAGCATGTCAGAAAATCTAAGGCAAAAGATACTGCTGCAGCTCATGGCCTAGGCGGCACTCAAGAGCAATATATGAGGAAAATTATACCATATGGTAGCCTGGACAGCTTAGTTAGGGCTCAGTCAGAATGACCAGCTTATATCTTATTTAATGTCATTTTTACAGATGAAAGCAGCATGGAACAAAATAACTGTGGGTTGCATTAAAAGGAACTACAAACAAAGAGAAAGAGAGGAAAAAGGGGTGGCAGAAGAGAAGAAGCAGCAAAAGATCAAAGAACACAGAGAAATCTGAGGGATTTCTACAAAGAAGAGTTTGTGAGAAACAGTGAAAGACTGAGAGAAATATGGAGGATGTAGCAAACATAGAAGAAAAAGCGTACACGACTAACCAAAACCGCTGCTTGATGGCATTGGCATCCCCTTCAACTTCCCAAAAGCTTAGCTTGAGCTGGTCCTGCATGCTCACTTTCTCTGTTGCCCTCTGAGCCAAAGGGAACTGCCATGCCCCATCTCATGTTCTAGTCAGCAGTGGGCTCTCACAGGTTCACAATTTCTGTATAATCTAGAAGACCTGACCTGAGTTTAGGTTATGAGCCATCTAAGTGGATACAACTTGTTCTCTGTTTGGTTTTCTGCATACAGATTGTGCTGCAGTTTGTAACTGTGCATCAGTACAGTTTAGTTCTTCATCAAAGTGCTATTATCTATGCTGAAGTAGTGTAGAATGGCACCATGCCCATGCTGCTACTTTGCTGCATCAAACTGCTTCATTCACTCTTTTCATTGAGGACTAATTTTAAATATAAATTTACTTTCAGTTCTTATATTGGGCCGTGCTTCCCACCCTATGTCAATCCACTGTTCCTTGTGCCCTCACAGCAGCTATTGGGCAGCAGAGAGATCAAAAATAGCTAAAATACCATCGACCTTTTTAAAGTCAGTAATTCCCTTGAATCGCACCACTGTCTTTGATCAGGACCAGCCAATGAATGAAAAAAAATTTTCCAGGGGATGGACACCATAGCACAGGCATTATTTTGTTAGAGAATCACATTAAAAATCCTTATTAAGATGCTTCCCCTGACTGTAACAGTATAGCTGAATGTGTGAAACATGAGAATGGACTGATACAAAATACTCCAAAACCAGTTCCATAACCAGTGATTGTTCCTGACTGTAATGATAGAGAGCTTTCTTTCATCCACATATGAGATCTGTACTCTGTTTTGGTAACATCTGGGTTGTTTAATTCCTAACACCACTGACTCACAGGTGGCCCCAAGATAAAGGATAGAGAACAAATTTCTAACACTGAAAAGGAATATTTGTATCCAAATTTCTGGGCCAGCTCTTTATACAGAAGGCCATTGGAGGAATTTGCGTTTCCCTACCTCTAGAATGTTTAAGTAACCCTACTTCTGAGTAACTCAAGTCCATCTCTTCATCTGCTGTCTAACACAGGCAGTAAACTGTCCCAGTGCAGTATACTTTTACTTTCAAAACATCCATTCTGGGTAGAAATAATATCACATGCATACTTTTTCTTTTGGTTAAAAAATGGCATATTCCCGTGATTGGTAAGTTTTGTTTTGGAGGCAGATGATTACAGCTTACACCTTTTATTGCTATAAGCAGAAAAGCAAGATAATGTCAGTTATACGTTAGAACAATAAATTGGGACAGAAGAGTCAAACAGGAAGCTGGAACTGCCTTCTAGCCTTCTGTTTCATAACTAGGCTGCCATATTAAATACCTCTGTGGAATAAACAGAGCAAAATAACCTCTTCCTATTGTACATTGTATTCAAACTCTGTTCAAAACAGGTAAGATAAAGAGGAGAGAATGTAAGGATTTTGCCAACACTTTCATCAGGGAAGCAGCCATTCCACTATAATTTCACCAGAGACATTATGGTTGTGAGTCTACACTGCAGTGAGTTTATACTCTTATATTAATCAACACCATTAGAAATGTGTTCCGACTACAGTTTTAATACAGAACAATATAAATGCAAAGTATTTTTACTATCCTTCCATCTGGTAATCTTCAAGTGTTTTGCAGATGTTAGGAAGCCAAGCCCCATAATTCATGATGACATAACGTTTCAGAAAATCAAAGCAAGTTGCAATCCATATTGCTTTTCTGTGTCAGATACTTGTTCAGAAGTTCACTGCATCACCAGGGCTGTTTAGTGAAATACACAGACCAGGACTGAGAGATGTTCTTCAAACAACCTTGGAAAAAGGTGCTTTTATCACAATGAAAGGTATCTGTCAGTGTTAGGCATATATGTATTCTGACTTCCCTGAGTTGAAATGTCATTAATATTTTTATTTGCATGAGTCTAGGGCATAACTGAAATGATTCTACCAGGGTATCATTCTGAATTTATATTTTCTTTCTGTAGCTACCATGGGAGAAAGTTTGAATCTGTGTTATCCACCTAAATAACAAGCAGAATTTAAATGCTCATTTCCACAGAAAAGAGTTAAATGTATTCTTTTGAAACATCTGCAAGAGCAAAGACAGCATGAGTATTTTGAAATAGTGGCAGAATTTTGTGTTTATATTAGAAGGACATTACTCATATACAATGCAATATAGTCAAATCAAGGGAAAAATACCAATGATCAACTTACACTATCAGCTGTAAGATAACTGTTAATTAAAATAAAATAAAGGCATGATAGTGAGAGCTCTATAAGCAGTGGAAGTTAAAAAATCCAAAGAAGAGGAAATAAAAGTGAGGGTCTTTTCAGGATGAAGAAATTACTATCAAAAATGAAATCCAGAGAACAAAAAGGAATACATGTAAAAGAAAGAACTTAGGGGGAAATGCTTTAAGGTGAGAGGAAGGACAAAGGCAAAATAAGAAAAAGAGAGGAGACTGCCAGGTCGAGCAAAGGGAAAGGTTCCTGAGTGAAAGCAATGACTTTTTTTTCAATCCTTTAAAAAGCCTGACAATTTCTTTGGCAGAAAATGCTTGGCAGAGATAGGAATGGAGCAGGATGTTTTAGAGGAAATTCAGAAATAGCAAAGAATTGAAGGGACAAAGGTCATGCTAGTTTAAGAAAAAAAGAAAAATCTAAGAATATTCTGAGTTGGAAGGGACCCACAAGGATCATTGGGTCCAATTCTTAAGTGAATGGCCCCTATGGGGATTGAACACACAAACTTGATGCAAAATGAAGATATTAGTTAAGAGACAGAGAAATGGATTAAAAAAACAGAATTTTTTTTTTTGTGGAATTGGAAACTCCATGATGCTTGCATTATCTTTCTTTCTTCAGCAAGGCAGTGACATAAAAGTAGGCTGAAATCAAAGAAAAAAAGTAATGATAAAAATATGCAAAGAAAGGTGCGTTTTAAAAGGACCCAAGGAAGCAAAAGGCAAGAGGAACAATGAAGGAGAGAAGGTCAGGAAGGACAGCTAAAAAAATGGATGTAGAATAGATAAGAGGGTCAGAAGCAAGCAATTCAATGAAAAACTGCAGTAAGCAGAAATCAAAATGGTTGTCTTACAGCATGGATCTGTCCAGGCAACGAGACCAAGAGGCTGCAAGGGAGGGTAGGTGGGATACTATGGAAGGACAAGGACCTTCAATGTGGAAGCCACAGTTCCCTTGGCATGACTAGAGAACTGAGGAGAGAGGGAAAGCCAGGATCACTGAAGGAATAAGAAGGAGAATCAAAAGAATGGCAGATGAGACCAACAGAGACAGGTGAGCACAGAGGAAGGAAGAAGTATATATGACAGATCCTGTCTGCATTGACATGTCATGTTACTACTTGAGCAACTTGAAGCAGTACTGTGAAATGATTGAAAAAAGGAAGATAAATTCAGGTTTTGCCTCCTAAAAAATTCCTAAAACATTTAAAAAATCTTCCAGTAATCAAAGGCTATCTTGACTTCAAAGTTCACATTTCAGGTTTGAATGAAAACCCAAAGTTATCAAAGTAAGTTTTTGTTTGTGGTTTAAAATACTTATAGATTAAATGACAAAGCTTTCTAAAAAATAGTGCACACACATACATACATTGTAAGGATAATAAAATCTCTTTGAGATACTGCCAGAGGGATGATGTGAAAACCTCTGATGAAACCTGTAGGGCAGTTATCATTCTTG
>WAAE01010100.1:0-26702 GCA_013400495.1 Nicator chloris
CCATCCATCCATCAGCTGAGGACCACCTCTATTTTCTTTATTCATAACAAAGACATATTCTAACCATTTTTGGAAACTCCTGTGCTGAAGATCCCACAAACCTCCCTGTCAAAACCATGTACTTGTTACTTTCAGAGAAGGATTTATTTGTCCATTTGTTTTAATGCAGAACATTTTTGCTGAATAGGAAAAAATTTTATTCCTGTCATTGATATAAAAAATTATAGTTATGACTCTCTCTAAGCTAAATAGCATGATTTCAATCAACAGGTCACACTGATCTTTTTCATCCTTCTACTTATTTGATTTTCTTCTTGTGAAAAGCATGGTATTAACAAATAGAACATTGGTGTCAGCTTGGGCCATTTCAACACTGAGCAGGATGAAATCACAGAATGACAGAGTTGGAAGAGATTCACAAGGATTGTCAAATCTGACTCCTGGCCCTGCACAGGACCACCCCAGGAATCACACCAGATGCCTGAGAATATTGTCCAAATGCTTCTTGAACTCTCATGCTTGGTGCTCTACATCACATGATTTTCAAGGTATATTCTTAAAAGCCCATGGTGATGATTTTCTTTTTGTGTCACCATTGGCATGATTAACTCATTCTGGGGCCCAGTGAAATCCCACAAGGTTCCCTGCTTCAGCCCTCCTGCCTAGTCAGCTTGCATTTGTTCTTGCAACTGTTTATTCTTATCTAAGTATATTGCTCTGCTGATTCAATATTTTTATCTTTTCAATTTGTCAGAAGCTTTTTTTCCTATTCTAATCATGTCCACCTGCATTGGCTGATCTAACAGGTTTCTTTAGCATCTTTTCAAGTCCTTTGCCCAATTCTCTAGTGAAAAACTCAAATCAGGACAGATCTCTGTAAAGAGTCATTCACTGCATTCTCCCACTTAAAAAATGTACTGTTAATAAACTGGGTATGGTTTTGAACTAGAAACAATTTGACCTAAACTACTTTGGCCAAGCTTAATTTTAAGATCACCGCGCAAAATGCGTTATTACCAAAAGATGTATATACTGTCAGCTTCATCCTTTGCCTGTCATGTGATTGTTTTGATATAATTTGCACCTCACAACTCCCTGATGGGTGTTTATTCCTTTCTGTTATCACTCAGATGTTAGCAGACTCTTTCATTATTAGGTGCATGTATTTTTTCTAATAATGGAATTTTTTTGTAACTTCTTATATTTCCTACTTCTTCCTCCTTTTCATGTTTATATATGGAATGTTCTTTGCCATTTTGCCTATTGTGGAACTTCCACAAGGTCTCAGAGAAAATGGCTTCTGGTCTGAAGCTGCTTCATCAGGATCTGTGATCATAATAGGGTGAATTTTACCCAGCTCACACGATTTGCAGCACTGACAGAACAGCTCTGTCCCTGTTGTAGACTGATTTTCCTTCTTTTTTACCATATCACTGGTCAGTGTTAAATGTGCCATCCTTTTGGCAAAGCTTGTAGTGTGCTGCTTTGTGGTACACTGCCATCCTTTCCAGTAGCCTTCATGCTACAGCACATCTGCAAGTAGCAAAAACATAGAAAAGCAACAGAGTGAGCTGCTACCAAATTAGTAGAATATATTTAGCCTCCTGTAATTGACAAGCACTTTGTTTTACCTTATTGTTTCCTAGTTTTGGCCTGACACATTTCTTACAGATAAAGGAAAGCTCTCTCCTTCTCCGTCCCTTTCCATATGTCTGCCTTCTTCCTTTAATTCTTGTTCTCTGTCTGTTATTGTGAGCTATGGATCTTGCAGGATCTAGTGACATGAGTGTTATAAAGTGAGAATGGGAAGCTCTGTGCTTTCACTGAACTAGTCTCTACCCTGGTCTAAGGGGCTTATTTGCAGCTGAAGGTCCTGGCTGTGTAGAAATAAAGAATTCTCATAAAGAATTACTTAATTTAGTTAATAATGTTTGAATCAAGTCATTCTTCATTTTCCATAAAACTAGAATAGGCTAGAAGTAATTCAATTATTTTTTACAAGTACTAATGAATAAAGTAAATGTGTAATTTCCAATAAATTACATAGTTACTCGTGGTGTGAAAAATTGTGCACTCAATACAAGTAAAAAATGTGTCACTTTTATTTTTATAGTATGTCCTTTAGAAGAGATATTAAAGCACTGTTTATTTTATCCCATGGTACTCTATAGAAAGCTGTAGATTAATTTTCCCTCAGAGAAGCCATATAGTATTTCAGCCCTGAAAGGGAAAAAAATGCCTTGGAGAGAATCATTCAGGTACCTTGTATAAATTCTTCAGTAATAAGAAATAGGTATTTATGCATTTCACATACAGCCTGTATCTGTTGAGGAAACACGCTCTTGCCCTGTTAAAGGAAAGATTCGGGGTTTTTTCCAAGAATTTTTGCCCCTTTTTAATTAAAATGCAACCTTACGTATAATCTTGTCCTCTTGGACAGTGTTCTTCTGTTTTGAACCATGTGGTTAGACTTTAGTTTCTCTGGGCAATAGGGAGGACAAAAGAGTCATCAATGGAAAATGAGATTAAATACCACTCACACCATGTCGTGCCTCCTCTTTTTCTCTCAAAGCCCAAGAAAATCTGTATGTGGAAATGACAAAGGAACTTCATATTTTCAGATATAAAAAGAGGCAACCTAGAACAATACAGTATTTATAAAAATGAAATTACTATAAGCTGGAATCCCCCTTGGCATAAAATGCAGGCACTGTCTACAAGTAATGCATCCACTAATTGTGCTGCTGCACCAGGGTAGAAGGGGAAAATAAAGAGAATCACAAAATACATATCTCACTAGCCATAAATGAAGCAAATCCACTTTAGCTTTGCTGTGACCTCCAGGAAACAGAGCATGAAGTGCTTTGATTTATCACAAAATTGGAGCTTGCATCTAGAAATGTAAGTGTGGGATCATTTACTTAAAAGCTGTAGTCATCACCATAATCTTTAAGGAGCCAGATCCTGAGGCAAATTGCTGATGTGCTGATGTACTAAGGCCTAGAAAGCCAGTCAGACTTCCAGGATACTTTACAAATATGGCAATATCGACAGGCTGAAAATTAGTTTCTTTGTGCACGCTGTCTAGCCAAATAACTCTTAAGGCAAGCGTGATAATAGCATAAGTCACCAAATGCATTTCACCAGGCCTCTGTGCAGATGCAACTCCTTGGGATGAAATGAACCAGCCATGCTAGTTTTGAAGACAAGGTGCTTTTACTTAGTTGTGAAACAAACCACCAGCAGGCACAATACAATCTCCTCCTCTGCATCAGCTTCGTCACCAGGACGTGCAGCCAGTACCTTGATGGGTGGCACTGGTTCCAGAGCAGGAGCAAACAGACATGGACCCCGCGAAGAAATGTACTGACAACTAAGAGAATCCAGGTAAATCAGTGCCACACATTCAGATACGCATAGGGGAGCAAAGATCTTTGTGACCTACAAGCTCTGTATGTTTCTGGGCTGTGGACGTGAACACAATCTTTGCTAGAATTTCTTGAGATGGAGTGTCCTTTTGGCCAGAATGTTTTCTCTTCTGGTAGGGAAGAAGTTGGAAAGTGACCCTTGTTTCAGCTCCACAGACCAATGACCCACCACCTTTTTTCAAGTACTCTACTGCATTCTGTGTTTACAGCAAGATTACATAAACAGAGAATTGTTAGTAAAATATTAAGTAAATGCTGAATAAGCGTTAACTCTTTGCAATGACTACCTAGTGTCATTCTTTGAGTAATCTAAAGAGCAACAAATGCAAAGCACACAGTGAACCAGCGTTTAAAAAGGAAGCAGGATAGCTAGACAATAAAATAATTTTTTAAATAAAATTGTTCAGGTCATTTTTTTCCCAGTAAGCCAATGCAGAACACAATCTTCACAAATAAACAATGTATGATCAGTATGTGCACAGATATGTACTAAGAGTTCATATAACAAGTGCTTCTTATTGTTAGAAATGCCTGGAGTACCTTATCTTCTCTGGTATGCTAATGACACATGCTGATTTCCAAAACTGTATCCAGTGTAGGCTAACTACTGGCAGATATGAAAATATTTACATAGATGAACAGAACTGTGTGTGGTAATACACTTGCAAATTCATCTTACAGATGTCATTTTCAGACATGAAGACATAATAATCATTTTCTAGCTAGCTCTAATTAATTGCTGCCCTAAAATGCTGTAACAGGTTCCCATCGACGTATCTTAAAACATTTTAGAAAGATACTCTTGAATTTTTCAGTCAATGTAGACATGATATTTCTCCTATTCATACTCCTTCTGAGATTTGTTTCCACATAGTAGACTATGTCTAGAATGAACTAGATTAGATTTTCTTTTTTAAATATCAGTGCTTTCCAAGTTTCCAGTAGATATAGTCTTTTAAATTTATTTTCCTGTGGGGAGAGAAAGGGAGCTGCAGGGGGACTTGAAATGTACTTTTGTAAAAAATACAGCACAGTAGATCAAAATTGTACCATTCCACTACTCAAAATTAGAAGACTGGCTTATATATCCTGTATATATGGAAAAATATCAAGTACCTAAAAAGGAATTCAAAAATTCCAGTAACTCAGCAAGGAAGAATCTGAACCAGCCAGCAGGAATTGGTTAGAACCCTGATTCTCCCAGTCCTGGGCAGAAAAAAGATGAGCCCTGGGTACTCAACACAAGGATCCCAACTGCACTGTTCTCCCAGTACAGTTCTCTTGCCCCATGCTACAAAGTCATGCTCTCTTTTGCTCTCACTTTCTCTGAATGAAAGGATTTTTCATTCATGACTACTCTTGCTTCCCAGTTGCAATAAAATAAAAGGAGAATCAATCCTTTCCAGCCAGCCTCATGAAGCCTATTGGTTATGCTGCATTCCTATATGAGGAAAGCTTTGAGCTTGAACCTATCCAGACCAAATCACCTCTTGGTTCACCTCAGTCAATTTTTTCTAAAGCTCAAGCAAGGCAATTAAAACAGCTCTAGGCAATGTGAAAGAAACTCAGGCATCTAAAGCAACACAGCGAAATCTGTTCCTGAGGTAATTAATGTCATATACTTATTTAATGTAAGTGCTGTAGTGTTAAGAAATGCTTCTGCTGTTTTTTTCATAATACTGTATTGATCCAAAATGCCCACTTTCAGTAACTATATTTTCACAAGACAATCCATAAATGTTGTTTTCTCTGTTTGTCACATTATGTTCATGGAGCATAATGTTGTTAGCATGTTATTATTTTCATTGGCTTAAAGATACAAAAACACATAAGTAACATTTATATCAAGATCTGTACAGATACAAATCATGGTAGGAGAAAACGTGACCAATACCAATAGAACAATTTTAAACATTAGTAGGACTTGACACAGAGTTAAGCTTAGCTTAAGAGGGTTTATGAAAACGGAGGGATCTGAATTGGGAAATTGAACAAAAGTTGTACTAGAATTTGGCCATTTTCTTGTGGAAATTGGCTTCTCATATATTTCTCACTTATTCATTTTTAATTTGGTTTATAATTTTTTTATATGAAACATTTGCGGAAAAAGGCTTTTTTCCCTTATTATGGAGTTGAAATACTGCAATATTTCAATGAAAAAAAAAATTCCAATTTAAAAACTGCAATGAGTAATGCCAGAAAAAATTACTTGACCACAATTTCAACACACTTATTCACCATTAGAAGCACACGTGACTTTGCCATCTGTGTTTGGGAACTTGACTGGGGATATTTTGTGCAATTTGTGCAATTTTCTCAGAAGATTTAGAACATTATGTTAAAATTCAGAAAACTATTCTATTCTATCAAAAGCTAAATAAGAATTCCAGCCCACATATGTGTAGTATAGAAATGCTGTATGGAAGTAGTTTCCATGTTGAAAAGGTGTGTGGATTCTCCCTCCTACCATCCATCTGGAATCTGAGTACCTCTGAATATGAACAAATTGCATTTGTAGCCCTTGCAACACTCAGGGCCATTAGCTGCACAAGGGTAGGAAAAAGAACCCTCCTGATTCTTCCTGTGACCCAGGAGAAGTGTCTCACTTGTGCTGCTCCGTGCCCACCTCTGTCAGTTTGGTGAAGTAAATTACCTGCTGATGGTGATTGAGTGGTACTAGCAGGCTGAGGAAGGTGGTGTTATATATGGAGAAATAACCTCTAAAGTGGTGTGTCCAGGTCTGTCACCAGTGCAAGAGAAATGGAGCTACTGGAAAGAGTCCAGAAAAGGGTCATGAAGATGATGCAGGGACTAGAATACCTCCCCTGTGAAGAGGCTGAAAGAGCTGGAACTGTTCAGCTGGGAGAAGAGAAGCTCAGAGGAATCTCACCGATGTACATAAATAGCTGAAGCACAGGTGCAAAGAGGAGGCATTCAGGCTCTGCAGTGGAGCCCAGAGACAGGACAAGAGGCAGCAGCTACAAACAGAGACACAGAAGGCTCTGCCTCTCAGAGTGATCCACCTCTGGCACAGGCTGCCCAGTGAGGTTACAGAGTCTCTATTCTTAGAGAATGGACATGACCCAAACTGAGCTGATGGCTTGGACTGGATGGCATCCAACCTCAGCTGCTCTGTGGTACTGTGAAATATGTCCCAAGTCAGAAGTATGGATATGAAACAGAAACCAAACATTATATGATCTCTTCTGGACTCACCCAGGAGGCCATCAGTGTATAACATGGGATCCTTCATGGCCTTACCGCCCCCTCCTCTGAGGACTTTTCCTTACAAGGTTATGTGTTCATTCAGTGTTGCACAGAGTTCATATTTTTTAATGTTCTTAAAAAATGGACTGTGTATCCTGAAGATTTCCCTTCATTTTAGAAGGATGTCCTTTCCAAGTTCCCTGGCTCATTAATGTCCAGCTTTCATAATTTCACTTCCCAAAATTCAGCATTCTCCCTGAAGGCTGATTTATGGTGAGAGCGTTCTTTAAGTTCTGCTCTTCAGTGATGGAGGTTCCATGTTTATGGAAAGAAAAAAATCTTTTGAGAGTCTCAGGGCACTGATATCTTCCATCTCAGCAAATTGCCATGGGCTAGAGCATTCTGGTGTTATCTGTTAATACCAGAAGGTGCAGTCTTATAGATTTTTATGTTAAGATGCAAAACAGTGGCACTTGGAGACTTTAGCTCCTTAAGGAGAAAGAATATTTTTGTATTGAGTCTGTTCCATTCCTGTATTCATCAAGTCACATTGCTGAGCAAGAACAGATCAGTTAATTTTTTGGCCCAGCTTGCTACATAGCCATATTAATTGGAATTTTCCATGAAGGATTTATAGGGCACAGTTAAAATGAAATATACTTACTAACACCTCTGCAGAGGAGATTATTATAGAAAATAGATGAGAAGTAACTGGGTTCCCTTTAGAAAACAAATGTAAATGCATACTCTGCACATTGCAAACCAGATAACATATATTGTTCAGAGTATAAATTACACAAGGAAAAAAAAAATAAGGAGAAGACAAGATCAAGATCTTAAATCTGAAAACTTCCAGTTGTCTTTTCCAGAAAAATAATAATGCAAAATTTTCTTCTGCTTGTTTTTTTTTTTCCCTCCACAAATCAGCTACCTCTCAGCCATCAGGTGGTAAAGTTTCACTCTAAATAAAGCATTGATGGTATGGAAAAACAGCTGAAAAAACCCCAAATGACAGTCAATTCTGAGTGTCAATCTACACATTTAATGAGAAACTCTGCTCGATTTAATGAATCCTGGTGCTTCTGTCTACCATCATTTTAAGTAGAACCTGCATGCACAACTATGTAGTGTCAATTTGGGGTGTATATTGTGGCAGTACGATACACCTCTGAAGGCAGAACTTCATTTTCTGAACTATTAACCATATAAGCAATTGTTACTAATTTACCATGAGAAACGTGTGTGAAAATGTATGTGCACATGATTGGCTTGTAGAGACAGCTTGAAAATGTTTAATCAGGGCTGAATAATTCTGTGTCTACAGTAGCAGTTAGATTAAAAACAATCAAAAGAAAAAAAAAATAATACTATCACTTCTCCGGTGTGTCAGGGGTGAAAGTCTAATTGGATTGTAGTTGAAGATAAACTAACTTCACTGTGAAATGAGTAGCTGAAATTTGGGGGGGAGGGTCATTATTTGGAGCTTGACCTTTGATTCCTGAGTCTGATAAAATCTGAAAAGAAGGACCCTTCTTTGCAAAGTGTATTTCATATACGTGAAGTGGGGGGAAAGTGGGGGCTGGAGAAAGACAGAAAAAGAGAGAAACTCCTTGAAAGCTGCTACTTGACAGCAGAACCAGGTGTCTGATTACAATGTCTTGATCAGGACGGTTCTGTCATGGTAAGTATGCGGATATAATATATCCCCTAACAAACGCTGACATTTATACATGCATTTATCAGCCAGAAGTTCCCGTGCAAACAAACCCGTCCGATTATTTCAGGAATCCCTCTAAAAGCCTGCTCTTGAAATTCCGTGCAGGGTTGCCTCTTTTAACAATGGTACTTGAGTGCTGGCTCTGAGCACCAAACTCAGGCTCAGTAGAGACAGCCCAAACCTCGCAGCCTCTCCCCACGCTCCCTCGCACAGTCCCACCCTCTCCCAGCTCTAGTGGACTGTAGCCCGGTTCCCCTCTGCGTGAGGCTGAGAACAGGCTCATGTAAATACAAGCTGGAGAATTTAGGTTGTGTCACGTAGCAAAAACAATGAGCGAAACAAATGAGCCGAGCAGCTCGGAGAGTTGGAAATCTCTAATTACCAGAGCCAGTCACAGGCAAACCCTGAAGGAGGGGCGGACTATTTTGCACCTAGTGCCACTCAGCCAGGGTGACGATAAATTTCTGAGAGGTTAAAGAACTTTCCATACGTGAAACTTGCAGCGGGAGCGATGGGGGCTGCCAGGGCTGTGGCGATGCTGCCACCTGCCGATGCGCTCACCCTCTCCCCAGATCCTTCTCCAGGCTCTGCTCTGCCTTTCCAGCCTCCTTCCTTCTGCGCGTAACTTCCACTGCATCCCCTCTCGCCACCTGACAGAATTTCCAGTGGCTCATTCTGATCGTAACGCTAACTGAGGATCTACCTGGAGCAACCTGGCCCCTTCTCTGCTGAGATCCCGCTGTCCCGCACGCAACTTCAACATCACCTGCTGGAAAGGCAAACATAAATATTAGTCAGCTAGTACTTGCCTTTGTTAAATACAGCCTCCTTTTCTAAACAGAGATCTCATAGCATTTATAACGCTGTGCACTGTGGTACACTTCTTGCCATCATGCCCTTTATTGGTTAGTTTTCAGACTGTGAAAAATGTTTTTCTTACAAAAATGCCTCTCCCATAAATATACAAAAACTTCCACATCCAGCTGTCTTGATAAAAGGCCCTATAATAGTCATATGCCTTCTTTATAAAATTTACACAAAGATGTATATAAATGCATACATAAACTGCATCCATAAACATCCAGAGGGAGATAGGATCAATAAAAGCTTTTTAAAAAAAATATAATCCAATCATATCTAATAAATATGCTCCCTCTCTGAATTCCTCACACTACTTTTTTTTGACAAATCATCTAGATTAAGTTAAAAAGTGGGAACTTAAAAAGGGGAAGGAGGATAGGGAGGAACTATGCATCAGTATTCTCACTACAGGCTGCAAGGGACATTTCATTCTGCAATGCCTCACTCAGGGCATTTTATAGTTCCCTTGCGTGGGTTCATCCACATCGCCTGGTGGTCTGTTTGTGAGGAAGGCTCAAAAGCAAAGCTCTTTTCAAAGTATTGTTTGAACAGGGCAATCTCCAGTAGAACTTCCAAAATCAACTCGCCAGCTCAGTGTGTGCTGTGTGCTGCTCCTCCCCAGCACACACACACCTGCACAGGCACACAGACACACACTTTCAAGTAGCTGCTGAAAAATGTCAAAAGGTGTTTTGGAAGAACACCTCGGTCTTTCTTCCTCGAAGTCTTGTGCTTGTGTAATTATGTGGTGTTTGACACTGCTTAGGACGATGGTGTCCCGAGTTTCCATTTATCTCTGTACCTGCAAATGTTTCTGAATTTTCATGTTCTGATTTTCATGTTGTGCACGTGCCATCGTCACACCCACCCGTGCTGCGATTACAGCTAGCCCAGCACTGTCACACTGTACTTTCAATTTTCAGCATCTGCAGGAGACAACTTATCTCCACATGCCCCAAGCCTTCAAAAATCATTTGGACAAAACTCTCAGGCACATGGTGTGGTTCTTGGGGTGGTCCTATGCAGGGCCAGGAGTTGGATGATGCTTGTGGGTCCCTTCCAATTCAGGGTATTCTTTGATTCTCCAAGCGAAGGAAAAGCTCCTTCTAGCTGTGCAAAGGCACACACAGACTTGTGGTGACCACCATGGTCAAACTCCAGGGGAAGCATGTGCTAGTGGCCCATCCTCAGAGCAAAGCCACCAGCTCTCCCACGCTGTCAGCCCAGCACAAGCATAATTCTTGTTTATTTGTGCCTGATTAAGAACTCTGCACCTGAATTTTAATCATGAGAAAATCGTGTCCGGTACACAGAAATAGAGAGAGAGGGTGCCCTTGGGAGGACCTTCTGTAGCAAGTATTTGACCTGAACCACTAAATTTCTTACATTATGTTTAATCATTACAAGACAGATAGACTAAGGGTAAGAGTTCCAGCAGTGGACAAGCCCTGATGGTTACCTAAGGTACCTAAGGCTGTGCATTTTACCAAACATTTGCATAACGATGCAGCTGTTTAAAAATTACATAACAGCACAATTAAAATGCCAGAATGGCACAGTGGAGCTGCTGCTTAGATTAACTGATCATGGATCCCTCTGCCAGCTGCTTTCTCCTCTGAAACTGCTTGTCCACTTAAAATGTAAAGGCACGCTCTTCCAGTGGCTCCCACAGTTCTCACTCACATATAAAGTCTGGTGGGCTGCATGGTGTTCCCTCAAGGAAATATTTCATACCTATAACATACATTAGCTTCCTAGGATTTGGCATCAAAACAAACCCAGCATTTAAAGGTCTCCTTTATCTGCTGCTATGAAGTTGTGGTCCACATATTCTTTACAAATATAAGGATAATAATAAACGTATGCACACAGCAGTTTTCTTTCTCAAAAAACACCAAATATAAACCCCATAAAACACCAATTCTCCCAAACCTCTGCTAAGCTTCCAATACATATCCTAATTGTTTAATTGAACTCTGGGCCTGACTGTTAACATTAATATAGGTATTTTCACTTCAGCTTTAGCACCACTATATATGATTTAAAATCTGCATTTAAATGCCATTAAACTTTGGCATCCACAAGTGCTGAAGAGAATCATCATATTTTTTTCTGCCTGAGAAAACTCTTTCTAGTCAAATATCATAACTGAGCCACAAACAGCTGGCATGAGTCTTATCTGCTTTGACAATCACGATACCAACTGGAAAGACATGACTTCCCTTGCCTCAGATTTTAAAGATTACAAAGGACTCAGACCAGAAGTCCAGAATTTAATATTTCCTTGTTCAGATAAGAGTGATTTGTGAGATCAGCCCTGAGTTTAATTTTGTGTTTGGGCCTTATCCCAGTTCAAGATATGAAATGTTGCTGTAAGGAATGTGACAGGCAATGGAAGACCACTCTAAGCTGAATATAATGGCATGTACCACTTCTAAAAATGAAAACATAAGAGTGAAACTTTCAATTCTTGACTGCAAATGACTGCAAGCCACTTATTTTTGATAACTGGTATTTATTTTTGATTCCTGATATTTTCTAGGAAATAAATTAAAAATTAGAGGAAGGTAAAATATCTCTTGTCTGTGTTTCAGAGAATTAAAGATACTAACCACTGAGAAGCATGCCTCTCATTAAATATTAGGTTTCCTGTTGTCTATTTAAAGTTATGCAAGACCATTTAAGAATGATAATGAAAAATAATCTTTCAAGAAATTGCCAACCAGTGGAATTCATTAGCAAAAACCTGAAAACCATAACTTTTTTTTGTAAATAAACTATTGTTTTCAAAATGAAAAGCTCTTGGTTTCCTCCCAATTTCATTTTGTCAAAAAGAACTTTGCTACCATGAATTCTGAGCTACTGCCAAGATTATTGTAATGTGGAGCTCCTCATTTAGCATTGAAATTCATGTTTTTTTCTAGAGAAGTTGCAAATTGAATCAGAAACATTGTTTTACTTTGACTACCAAATGAATGCAGCTTCTATGATGTGCAAGAAACGTCTTACAACAAGCATATGTCAAGCTGTCTCCAAGCGGACTTTCTTCAGGATAAAAAGATAAACCTGTTTTCACTTGCCAAAAAATACATTGTTGTTCCAAAGAAGTAAATAAATTAAAATACATATATATTGCATTTAGAGAACATTCAGGAAAGGAGAATTCCTCCTCAGCAATAAGAAAATCAATTGAAAGTTCAAAAGCAACTTCCCCACTTAAGAAACACCCCCACCCCTGTATGTGTTGACGGACATGGTTTTAGCTTGTTACTGGTGTTACACTATTTAATGGCTACTTGCAAAAAGGACAAGGGGAATCAGTTATGTGTACATAACCCTTTTTCCAAGTATTACCAACTTGTAGCTGTCCAAAGAGCTTCAGTTTCAGTAGGAAAAAAAATGAAATAAAAAGGCCTGAGGATTCCATTAGCAGTTAAGCAGACATTTCACAAGGAATACATGTCTGCATGTAAAGAGAAATACAGAAAAAAAAACCACAAACATTTGCATTTCTTTAAACCCTGGAAAATAGAAATATTTCATAGCTATGTCATAACCACTGGAAAGTCACTTTCACACAGTAATTTATAAGAGCAGGCTGATATGCAGGGAGCTGTGAGTAGGTCAGTGCATTTCTTTCCCAATGCCAATAGAACTCTTTCCTGAAGACAGGTACTGCTTATCTCATCAGGAACAGATAAGAACTTTGAAATCAGGAACAGTGCTACTTCTTTCTTGAAAGAAAGTTACAACAACCTATTTCCAAAGGCACACCTGCAGCAGAAGACAGTGATAGCTGTATCTTGACTGATTACTAACATCTACAGTACAGAAATTATAGGCATTTGTCAGCTGTTTGAGGTTTGGAACTGCTCATCTACCACATTAGATAGTGGAGAAGGAAGATCAGATAAATCATGCTTTTTACATATCAGAATTCACCATACATTTTACATTTGCTTGGTTGAAAGCCAAGAGCATGGTCCCTTTTCCTTAAAAAAATTCAAAATTCCTTTAATTTTTTTTTTCTAAACATTATTACTTGAAACTGAAAGCCAAAGAAGCAGGACAGTTACAGGGAACAGAAGTGTGGCATTGTGCCCTAGCTCCAATAAGGATAACCACAATAAATAAACGATTTTATTTTTCTGAACATTAGATTTAGATGCCATAAACATAAAATGAACGAGGTACAGTCCTCTAACACAAACTTATACTGCACATAGACAAGAAAAGGTTTGCATGCACGTTAATTGGTCTGAAGAGAGGGAAAATTTTATGAAGGGAGCTTGAATGTCACTTAATCAAACTGAACCATACCATTCCTAAGTGGACAGATTGATATGTCTATTGAAAAAGCAAATGCTACATCCAGTTGCTGGCACACCACTTAGTTGCTCATCTCTGATACATGTAAGATAATACCTTATGGGTGACCTATGTACTGTTCAAAGCAGGTTTAACATAGTTATTACTGGAAACCAGATACAAATAAGTCAAGATACTGGATTAATTAGTTTGTTTTGTAGGAATTAAATGAGGGGAGAATCAACTATGGTCAAAAATGTCCTTGTTCTGCAGAAGACACTATGATTCTAGGCTGTGCAATGGTTAAAGTTTGTTCAATACTATGCAATGTAATAAAATGTTATGTAGCAATACAGACCTTGCTTCCGCTTGAGGTGTTGCAAATCACTGTTGGTTTCAGTGGAGGCAGGATCAGGTTCTTAGTTAGAAATTATAACAAGCCAATTTTCGATTCTCTTATATATAGCAAAGACAGTTGTCATCTTTGACAAAGGTGCAGAAATGGCAAGGAAATCTATTCATGTGCTTTGGACACTGGCTTTTCGGAGCACAAGAACACATATCAAACTGCAAGGCTTCACAAGCATATGCAAGACTGGCATTACAGATGACTTTCCTGAACAAGGGCCAGGTTACTAGCAAGGCTTTTACTAAGCTTTTGAATTGTGCGGAAAGAGAGAGTGTTAAAAATATTTTTCAACCTGTTGTGTTACGGTGACTGGGTTTGAATTAAATTGCATGTGTTCAATATCCCTGAAACCACACTTTTTATTAAGAGACAGAGTAGTCCATTAAACTTCTGTTTCAAATCACACTACCTGTCATTAAACAATCAGAGCATGTTTTCTCTTTCTTTTGACCTTAGCAATTAACATATAAACTTTCAAAGCACTGCGCTCAGACCTCTGAAAAGAAATATGATATTGAACACAATTAGAGACATAAAGATGAAGGAGACAAATAAAGGGTATCTAAATATAAAGAAATTTTCTTAAAAACCCTTCCTGGAAATAAGGCACTGTTATTAGAGAGTAGACAGTTTAAAGTGAAAAGACATCTGACATTTGCATTGATGCTGTAGTAGCGTAACTCTGGCTTGCAGTAGGTGTAATTAGAGCATTCAGTCTAGGGAGGAAGAAAGACCTGTCACTCTGCAGCAAAGCCCCAAGCAAGGCAGGATAGCTAACAATGTCTTATCCTTAAATTACGCTTCTGATTTGAAAAAATATTTTAAAAAGAAAACATTGTTTGAGGTGGATTGTGTAGTGTTAGTAACTGAACCTTTCCCCACTTCTCTGTTAATATTATTACAGCAAGTTATTACATATTTTTTGAAGCCCAGAGGACAGCTCAAGATTCATCTGCTTGAGTAAATGCACTGATAGGATTATTTTGGGAAAGCATGATGTAAGCAGACTCTTTCTAATAGCATGAAACCCCTCAAGGTACTCGTAATTAAATTGATTAATTTGGCTTTTGAAGGTGCATTATGTCATCTGATTTTGAAGGTAGACAAATATCCAAGAGATTGAATATCAGTGTCTTCTCATCTCTTCTTTTTTTAAGGTTCACATACTACCAGCTGACATGGGAAACACCTCAGACAAAAGCTACTTTTCAGCCCTGCTGATTGAAAGGGATTTTGAAGTTTGAATTTTCTCCGGCCCTGGACAAGAAAGAAATTCCATGCATTGGAAATAGCTTCAAATGTTCTGAAATACTCAAAATGAAAAGAGTCCAATTCAACTTGGACTGTTGAATTGGACTCTTTTCATTTTGAGTATTTCAAACTTGCTGGTTTGCTGGTTGCTGTTCAACCTTGAATAGATGCCCTGCAAACCCCACTGTTCTTAAAAATCCCCCTCATCTGCTAACAGGAGTTCAGAAAAAACAGATGAGTTTCTCATTGTACATGGCCAGAGATAGAGTGGATGATGCCTACAATGATGCCTTCCTCTTTTCTTGCAACAATACTGATCTTTTTGTCAATTACCCAGAGACATACTGGCACAATTTTATCATTACAGTGTTTGTCATGAGACAGAGAAGGGACAGGTTATTGCTGCTCTCTGAACCACTGATCATAGAGCCTTGACTGAGACCAAATACTGAGAGTTTTCTGAAGGGTAGCTTCTTGCCAGATTGCCACACCTAAAGCAAGCCATGAAGGTTTTGTCTTGCAGGGATCCCTAAATCTCCTCTGTTTGGAAGGAGCAATAGCTTTCCAGGGAGGTGGAAATCAACACTAAAAATTATTTCCATTTCTAGGGATCCCCTTGGCTATAGTCACAATGAAAGAGAATTATTTTGGCTTCACTTGCCAAATACAGGAAAATCCATAACTGAAATCTATGCCAGCAAATGAAATATGAGGCACATAAGCAAACCCAATGAAGTATAAGAGAAAATCAGAGCTATTTGGCCAGTAAACAATTTAAGATTACCATGGAACAAGGCAAACTGGCTCTTCAAAGCCCTTCTCAATAGCTCTCCTGTTTCTGTTGAGTAGGCACTGTATTAAACTTGATCATCATTTGAACTACTTATGAATAATTGATTTAGGAATAACTTCACTGACAAAAATCTCACCGTTCAATTTGCTACGGTTTGTGGAACATATTTATATTAATTTATAACAATGCTAATCGACAGCAATCCAGACTTTGGAACTCTTAAAAAAATTAACTGAACGCTACAAACTCAAATACTGTCTATCAACATAATTTAATAGAGTATCTTCCATAGATTACCTAACAAAGATCAATCATAATCAAAGGACCCTCAACCATTTCTATTCTCTTGTGGTTATTAAAATAGATGGGATTTTCCAGTATGTCTCAAAGATTAATGAATCATATTTCTGGTAGATCAGAGTGAGATGCTAAATTAGGAACAAGTAGTTCTCCAGAAGAACCCTCACCGGTTGCCTGTCCCCTCATGTCATTTTTGCCAATGGAGTTCCATGTGAAATATCTTTGTTAATCACGATAACAGAAGCATCTTTTCCAGGTAATGCTGTTTAACTTTTTGTTGGCTTGATGTGTGTTGCATGTGAGTCCCATAGGAAATAATAAAAAATATTTTCTTTTTTTTTCTGTTGGACACAAGGACCCTGAAAATAACAACTCACGTGTAAATCCAGAATAAAAAAGATAAGTAGAAGGGTAACCCATACTAGAAGTGGTAATAGAACATAATATTTTACAGAGTCAAGGGCATTGCCTAGGGTACCTGAGCTGACAAAATATAGAGTACTAAGTCTTCTTTTACCACCCAAGTAAGAGATGTAACTCACCTGAGTAACTTCACTTATAGCAATACTCTTCCTTCTCACAGACCCTTCACATGATGATTAAAGTTGATCAGGCAGCTGATATAGAAGGCCTCTGACACTGAGCATAAATTTTGGCTACAAAAACGTGACTGTGAAATTTCTTTCAATCAAAGAAGTAAATCCCCAAAATGAACTTAACAGAAAAAAATTGACTTTGTTTCCACTTCTCTATTTCTATCCGGTCTGCTTTCCTAGACAATTTTTCGTGTTTCCTACAGGCCTCTATCACAAAAACCAAAGTCAGAGCAGAGTGGGCATTTATTTGTGAGATAAAGGTACCAAGAAAATATAGGAATTTTGTTCTTCATGTCCCTCTTAAGATATTACAAATCCCCTTGAGCTGAGGAAACTAGTGGAAAACAGTCATAACATTGATTTAAGAGGATCATCTTGAAAACGCCAGATTTATAATTATGGTGTGTTCTCTTCCTGTGAGGAGTTTCACCATTTCCTTTGGTGATGTTTGAAATTATCTAGCTCCTGGAACCAGAGCCTCCAGTAAAGACATGGCATGAAGCTGTGTAACTATTTACAGGATGTTTCTCTCATATTTTCTACATACACAAAGAGTGCCCACCATGGCCCCTAGATATTCCCTTTCTTACTGCATCCTATTGGCATTCTCATGATCTGGCAGATAGGTGCAATTTGGTAGGACACCAAGGGATGCTGTCCCAGGAAACCTTTCAGCTGTCCATGGGTGGTTGTAGGAACAGCCCAGCATCAGTGTTGTCCCTACCTGACACCGTCCAGAGAAGAAACTTGGGTGAGAATGAAAATAGGAGCTGCTCAAATGTGGCTCAAGCAGAAGGGGGGACAAACTCACTTGCAGGCAAGCATGTCCTAGAGCAGGCCTGAAGATACCACACAGAGAACATGAGCTCAAATTTTGCAGGCCCTCTCAACATTGAGGCCCACACATGAGACTGAAGAAGCAAACCAGAATTGATACACACTGCAGATGACAGGGAAATAAATTTTGTTCATCCATTTGCAGTTGTTCTTCAAAATACGAGCAAGTTTGCTTTGCTTCATGGTCACCCAGAGGTTTAGTGTTATGTCGTGTTATGCAAACTAGTAGGAGTTTCATACTCTCTTTTGAGAAGGTGGGAAAAGTAGAAACGAACAATTCAAAAAGTTAAAAGACTTTTGTTCAGGGAGTAATATGCACTGGCATGGAACACCAGGAGAAGGCTTGGATTGTAGGTTTATCTGTCCCCTTTTTGCGGGTGACCTTGAAAATGCTTAGAGAAAGCTAGAGGAAAAGCAATTACATTTTTGAAATTACACACCACTGTTCTCATTTATCTTGATAACCACTTTTAAGGAATCCAAAAAAGGCTAGAATATTGCTTTTATAAAAGTTGTAAAGACTTTGGTTCTGCAGAGTCAGTTTTAAAACAAATTTAGATGTACAAAGATGAATTTTTATTTCCTTTGTGTTGCTAAATTACTACTTTTGTAATTTAAAAAAAAAAAACCTGCAGTCCTATTCTGAGGACTTCTGCAAAAAAAAAAAAAAAAAAGTGTACATGTTCTTTTTTTCCTTGTTCTGGAAAGATATGCAGCAGCTCAACCTGTGTAGTGCACTCATCCCTACTGTGTCATGAGCATCTGCATTCATCCTTTTCTGTGCATTTATAAGCGTGATTGAAGTGTTGATAAGAAGCTGCATTTATAAAAACAGGATGTTATGCAAACAATAGGCACAAGATGTTAGTTATTCCTGCTGCTTAAGCTCCCTTGTGTTCATTTAGGCATGATCTGCCTTCTCGTCTCTTTTACTTCTCATTATTATCTTGCCTTACCAATTAGGTAAGGCACTGAACGGCCTGTTATTCCAGCCTGGGAGGGCTGGGGGTCAGAAGGAGTCGTGCTTCATGTTAAGTGGCTGTGAAACCTTAAAGCCTGTAAATTCATCAGGACAGTTGGCCTGGCCCACTGCAGGGCAAGGGGTGTAAGTGCTTTTCTGCTTGGATTACGAATGGAGCAGCACTGGCTTTGAAACGCCAGGATCCACGCTGGGCTCGCTGAACGCTCCCCAAGTGCGTAGCTCCAGCCTCAGCTCTAATAGCAGGAGCGATAGGGGTTATTTTTGGAAGCCCTTGGCAGGCAGATAGAAAAAGGAACTTCAAAAATCATTCTGCCTTTTTACTGAGGACCCCCTTAGGAGTACTACTGGGAAGAAGTCTGTCGACCTGCCACGGCTAATAGTCACTCGGCAACCCGGCGTAACCAGCGCTCCAGAATCAATGCGCTGCAGCTATTCAGCAGTACCACATCTGATGCTTGAAAGGACGGAAAATACGATGTGTGACAGCTGCTTATGAGTGATAGTGATAGTGAACAAAGAGCCTATCGGGTACTGGAATGTCCCCGCCCCGCACACAGAAAGGACGGGAAGGGAATGATGACTTTTCCTAGCACGGCTGCGCTCTTCAGCAGGCACCGTCCTGCGTGCCAGATTGGCAACTCCAACAGCTCGACAGCAATTATTCACATGCCACCTCTGAGGCAGTGGTTTGCTACCCACAGCATCCCTGCTACATCATGTACCAGACTGCTGACTGCACGTGAAGAGGTTTTGCACTTCTTGGATGAGAGAACAAGAGAAAACAGACATAAAACAGAAAAGGATCCAATCTCTTAGTCTAGAATTTGTACAAGGAATGCAAGCAACTATTTAAGGTTAAAATCTAAGCAAGGCTAGTTAACTCTGGAAAGAAGGATTTTCTGATACACCAAAAAAAAACTGGCCAGGGTTTGTTATTATGCTGTTTTACTACTGGCTTCTTTGGGATCTCAGTTCCATGTTCTCTTGGTCTGCTTGAAATTCAGCACCCAGAAACATTTAAATATTTCTGGAATTATGGATTATTTCTTGAAATACGATAGTGTCTCATTTTTTGTAACATGAAGACATTTCTATGGCAAAGACAACTTTGCTTCTGTCTACTCTATGGCTTAGCACCTCAAACTTTGGTCTCCAGATCTGAATAAATACTTATACTTACACCTCATTTCCATGATCTCCACTGTTCATTGTAGGAACATAACTAAGATTGGTATTTACAGAAAAAACATTCACTTGTTCTGAGAGGAAAGCTCTTGTTTTTTAAACATAGCTGAAACTTTTTAAAATAGATCTCAAAACAATTCTCATAAACTAATAATTTTGTCAAGTTTCTGTAGAAAAAAGGTCTTCAGTATAAAGCAATAATGTTATTGCTACCGTGCAGAATGATAGAACACCTCCCCCCCCAAAAAAAAAGACAAGAAGAAATTCCATCAGGAAAGAACCTAATTATTAAAGAGGTTGTAAAAGCAAAGATGACTCTGAATTTGGTGTACAAAGATGAGTTTGATCAAAGATTAGTTTAATCATTTATCTATACAGGGAAGGGCTGCCCTGAGTTGTCAGTAGCTCTGCTTGACCTATTAAAAGTTATAAGTGAATATAATTTTGTAGATCTCAATTGGAAAGGCTCCCTTAATAACTCATGTATGACAGCAACTTGTTAATATGTATTTTTTACTAGTTATTTCCCCCACAAATAAATATTTTCTGTCATGTTCAATATTTTTATACTGTAAGATTTTTTATCTTGCTTTAAGGTATATAAACTCTCTTTCAAATATTGATATACCACCAAGAAATATTTTCAAGACTGCCTCTGCTTGTGATTTTATCTCCATGCTAAAGGACTCAAAAGGTTAAGATTTTAATCCACTGCAAGGGATTTGCTGAACAAATATCTTGTTTGTAAGAGCTGGATTAGGACAACACACTAAACCTACTCCATCTAACTACAACTCAGCGAATCTTGTCAAGAAAATAAACTCTTCTGTTTATCCTTACTTATGCACAGAGCTATGAATAACTCTTATAACCAGCTAGTGATCCTGCCTACATTATCTTGTCTGCAAACATGCCCTGCATGCTGAAACAGCTGAAAGAAACATACAGGATTAGGAAAAAATCACAGAAGCTGAAAACATGTTTTGACGCAGCTATGGGAGAAAAAAATCCTCTTCTCCAGGTGGAAAGCTTTACAGTCTGTCTCATCTCCCCTTATCCTCACATTGCCCAGAATTGCCTTACTTTGTCAAAGAGAAGCTGTGATGAAAAGCTCCTTAGAGTGACCCAACTTGAAGGAATGCCTCCTTCTTTAATTTCCCTAAGAGATAAAACACTATATAGGTGTCTCCTTTCAAACTATTGTTTTTCAAAAGGTACACTAGGAAAGGTTAGGAAAAACGTTTATACTGAGCAAAAACACATACCTCAAAAGATTTGTTTATTTGTAAACTACTGCTTAAACTCTGACTTTCAACATTTGATTTTTTTTTTTTTTTTTGTAACATGCTTAGGAGATCCTAAACATGTTACAAACCTTATCAGAGATCCTATTTATCATTAATGCATAAATTAGTGGGTTGCTTGGTTAAGGACAGCATCTAGCACTACCCTGCATAGGAACTGCTCTTTCATGACATTTAGGAATGTTTCACCACAATTGACCCGGGTGGCCAAGAAGCCCAATGGCATCCTGGCCTGTATCAGGAATAGAGTGGCCAGCAGGATGAGGAAAGTGATTCTCCCTCTGTATTCAGCACTGGTGAGGTGACACTCCAGAGCTGTGTCCAGTTCTGGGCTCCTCGATTCAGGAAGGACATGGAGGTGCTGAGAAGGGTCCATAGAGCACTGGGGAAGGCTCTGGAGCACAAATCCTGTGAGGAGCAGCTGACGGAGCTGGTGGTGTTTAACCTGGAGAAAAGCAGGCTGGGGGGCACTTATCACCCTCTCCCTGCAAAGAGGTCGTAGCCAGGTGAAGGTTGGCCTCTTCTCCCAGGCAGCTAGTGACAGGATGGAAGGACATAGTCTAAAGCTGCACCAGAGGAGGAAAACTTGTTAGTAGCTGTCTGGAGAGCATGGACTTCAAAAATCTAAAAAATCAGTCTAGGGTTTTCTCATGTTTTCTCCTCTGATTGAAATTAATCCAGCTGAGAAGTCCGTGGAAAGTTGGAATTACGGCAATAAGAAAATATCTCAGATGAGTCTGCGCACCTTAGTAATACACCTGTCCAGAAAGTTTCTACCTAAATGTGTAGAGAATTATTTCCTCTAACAGCTTTAAAAATTTGAAAAGTGACTTCTATATTTTTCTAATTCTACCTTTGCACCTAAATTTTAAGCTTTATTTTCCTGTGAAGTCAAAGAACATATAGTGCAACTATCACCAGTTCTCCTCCCTAACCAAATATATTATGGAATTAAGTTTCCTTAGAACCAAATTCGGAGAAAAAAACATTTTTACAATATTTTGCAAATTATGAGTACGAAACAAACCCCACAGTACTTGTTGCTAATACAGGCAGCCTCCTCACTCTGCCTTAGGAATTTCATAAGGCACTGCATGATACTAAATAAGTTTTTAAGCATTCCTTTTGCAATATACAGTTAGAGGTATGCAGATTTGTCTGGTAACCAAGCATATTTTACTATTTACACTTTATTTCAACAATAATATGAAAAAGAATGTGTGACCAGCAGAACCAGGAAAAAGGACAATAAAATGATAATTTGATGTAAAAGTTGGGGCATTCCAGTCAGTTAATTTGCTTTTCTACAGGAGGCATAGCTATCTGAATTTCCATAATATAAAACCGTTTACTCTTCTACTGAGTAGGAATTTATGAACAAAACATCCCTGTGGCATGGTTTAAGGTCAACTATTACAGTAAAACATTCATTATCATGATACATACGAAATAAATATTTAAATATAAAACACCTCCATTTCTTTCATCAGGAGTAATAAAAGCAGAAAACACTTGGTTCAGCAAGGAAGTTTTTACAATTATTTGACAGGATTTTTCATTGTCTGCTCAGAAATATCAACCAGTTCACTATGAGTAAAGATATAAAGTGAACACTGCTTAGTATTCATGGATGCTTCTATAAGTAAAATTATAGCATGGATTTATCCATAAAATACAGAACACATTCACTCAAGATATGGCTTTGTTTTATTCCCTCAAACACTTTTACAGGATCAGCAGCCCCTACTCATAAAAAAAAAAAAATGATCACTCTTAATAAAATGGGGAAAAAAATTATACTGATGATGAAAGACACCCAGAGCTCATAAAAATGAATCACTACATATGCTGGTTAACAATGTCTCAATTTAAAACAATATAATTCCTGAAAGTTGTGCAGCAGCATAAGTAATTTCTTTCATGTGAGCAGTATTTATATGGGTTTGTCAGTATTATCAGGAGAAAACAAATAAATTTTAACATGTGGTCCTCAAACTCACACGTTACCATGCACTGCCCAAAAACTGGAATTGTAGCTAACAGCGATAAAAATGTTAATTTATTTCTAATCCTGTAGAAGTCTATTTTCTCTAATAGTTACGGAAATGGAAATGAAGTGGTGTCTAAAATGAACACACTGTATTTTGCTTCTTCAAAGTCCAAGAATCTCAACTGTGTACTTTTGGATATGTTGTCCGTCCAATTTTGTGCAAGACATATTTGGGACATTAAAAAATGAACATCCTGAAAGGTATACAATGGATAAGGCCTTATAAATCAGAGTGTTTGAGACTTTTTAAGAATTGCAGAGGTAGGATTCCTTCCCATGGACCACATGTGTTTCTCATATGTGTTCATGTATGTATTGTGCTTACTTTTCAGTATTCAGTATATCTGCCCTGGCAAGGAATCCATCTGGTGTTGACAAAAGAGGTATGGAGAAGTCTTTTAGAATGATGTGCTGCAACCTCTGTCTTCAGGAGAGACAGGATTTTTCCCCGACTTTCTCATCTATTATGAAAACTATATGAATCTGTGGACAGAGATATTGCAAATTTCACGTGTTATCATCTGTCTACATAAGCCCATAACTTAAAATGGGGATTTTTTTCCTTAAATGTATAACTCTTTCCTCCCTCTACAAATTCTACTGCTCTTGTCCATGTCAGTGAGTCCAATATTCATGTTCAATATCAAAACAGAGGAAAGTCATTTTCAGTCTAAATGATAGAGAAACACTAATGAAGTAACAGAATTGAAAAAAAAAATAAACGCATTACAAAGAAAAACAAATATCCACAAAATTCCCACAGTTTGCTGTCTAAAAGTTTATTGAACAGATGAACAGATTTCTGAGTTACTTATGCTCTTCTATAGGTACAAATACATGTTTTAAATAGTATACATAATGACGATATTCATTGATATGTCCATTGTGTAAAAATTTCCAGCTCCCTGAAATAAACGCACATTTTACTCTTAGAATGTTTCTTCTGGTGGCATTCATTAAAAATTATTCATAAAATACATCTGGCAATGTTCTGACTTAAGGCAGGCCAAGGTAGAAAGTTTCATGTTGTCACTCTGAGAAAACAGGGTAAGAAACTTAGAACACTTGGATGCACAGAATCATTCTTTTGGATCCCTTCACCTCATCTGTCTTTGGTGTCAGCCCAAGAGATGAAATGCATGTAGCTGAGCAGCCTTGTAATTCGGGCACCATTAAGAAGACTGCCTTCCCCTCTCTCTTCCAGTTCTCCTGACACTTGTTTCTAGTCTGCGTTGTCTGATGAAGCCCGGAGCCTGAAGGCCTTCCTTGAAGATCATCCTTACCATGAGGAAAGACAGACTTTCCCTAGGGGATGGAAAATGAAGCCATGTGAGAAATGAGGACTGAAAAGCCACGTTTGTGAAGGATTCTCTTACCTGAACAGGATTGCATTTTACTTGTGACCTTCACCCGTAACCTCTCCGTGCTGCACCTTCCAGCCATGGCAGTGCTTCAGCAGACTTTCCCATTGTTCTGACCCAGCTGCCTACAGCCTCACAAGACTGCAGTGCTGAATTAAGTCTAATATCTGTGTTCCATTTGTGTGCAAAAACTTCAAAGGTGCAAATAAATTCCACTGCTTGTTTATGAAACACTTTGGAGCTGTGGCAGTGGACAGGAATTGATGCACAACCAGAGGATTACTAGTTTGAACTGAAGTGCCAGTCCCAACTTTGTAGAAAAATTGAGATGAAGGCAATGAATTGAGAGGGTGAACCTCACCCTAAACTTTAAAACATGCCACAATGCTGTTGTTCCTGGCAATCTGAAACAAGTCTCTTGAAGTTGTTTTCCTAGGATCCACATCTGTTCCCTAGTGTTGGAAAGTCACAGTGGGGAGGAGGGTGGAGAAACAAACATCAGGCAAGAGTTGGTTTTTTTAAAAGTACCAATTCTCTTCCTATTTCCATAGCCTTCTACTTCAGACTTTGAAAGTATAACATGCTCCAGTAATTTGGAAGTTTTACAGTCTGCCTCAAGCCCAAATTTTTGCTTCAAAATGTGGAATTTCTGAATTTCCCCATGGCTTACACCCTTGCCTAAAACTGTTCTGTAACACCCTCTAATGTTCTGGTTTCTTTTTACACCTCCTGGGGTCTTTTGCTTTTTAGATTCCCACATATCTCTGCCTCAAGAACAGAAACATCCTTTAGACAGAGCAGATACTGGGCCTGTACAATTTCTGTTTTGCTATAGTTATCTACTGCTGATAGTTTATCCACTTCCAGGATGGAAATGCAAGTACCATATCCACAAAGATGGAGCAGTTGGTGACATTGTACAAATATTCTCAGCCAAAAAGCTTTCCTTAGAAGAATAAACTCCAGGCAGTAAACCAGTTGACCAAATTCAACTGTCCAGTCCTGACCTTCTCCTTCATGAGTTTTATTTTTCTAGATATTACTGTTTGAAGCCTTCCCATAATTTATAGCACATTTATCCACACTTTCTTTAGTTTTCAAAGCCAGGTCCTAAATAAAGACCAAAAAACACTTCAAACAACTTAATCCTTCCTAGAAAAGGCTGTTAGCATTCAAAGATGACATTACATCAAAAGCAAAGGTTAAACTCCAGAATGCATTCTTTGAATGAAGTAACAAAAGCTCTATTATAGCCTTTGATCACTTGAGCTCACCTGTAGGAAATGTTACACCTTTTTATTAAACTGTTGAATTGTCTTTGCTGTACATGCTGGAGACATTCTTGACAGGCTTAAAGTCGTTAACACCTCTGAGGAATGCTCAGCAGAGCCTATAATACTCTCTCATGTCTATGCACGTTAGTATAGCAACTCTGTTCTTCCCAGGCACTCTTTCCTTTTCTTATTTCTTTTACAAATTTATTGAAATCAGTATAGTGGCAAAAAATAGGATCTTGGTAAAATTACCCATGACACAAATGTGCACAGCAAAATATTTGACGCTATCAAGAAATAAAGACCCTATCGCTAAATTAGAAAATTTATGGAATTGCCATGAAAGGTTTGCTAAATAAATCACCACTTAATTACTGAGAAGAAAACCAAAAAGGCTGCATTTTTAACTGGTAGCTGGTCAGTACATTTAGCATTGTCCATTACCAGCTGCAGCACACACAGTCAATTCATCTTTCATTCAGATAACCTGCATTCACATTCTCACACAAACTGACACACACATACCTGCCATGGTTTTCCTCCCTCCCTCCAGCATTAACTGCTTGTATATAAATGTATATGCATGCAAATACGGACTATTAAAATAAAGATCAATATTTTATCTTTAGTTTCTCTTCTTTTAAAGATTGCTGCACATTTATTTAGTTTTAGCACTGCCAAATATAAACGTCTTCTCTTAAAAGTAAGTAAATAAATAAGCTTATAAGGATTTTCTGACAATCCAGACTGTTATTTAGTTCTAATATCTTTAACAAAGAACAGCTGAAAGCTATTTCCCCCGAGCCTCTGTGGATCTTTTTTTTCCCCTTTTATTTCTT
>WAAE01010102.1:0-67859 GCA_013400495.1 Nicator chloris
TGAAGAAACTTTAATGCAAAAGCTGTGAGATTGTGCCAATATAAGAGCTGAGCTCAACAGCTCAGGCTTGAACCGATATTTAAATGCTCATCTGGATTTGAGTTATTAGTTCATAGGCAGAACCTACATGGCCCCAAACATCTTTAAAGTATCTAGACATATAAATATACAGATAACTACTGAGGGGTATTTTTTTGAAACTAGAAGACTCTTACTGCACTCAAAAATTTTGAGCCCATACTTTGAGGAGCTGGATGCATGTGCTTCTCAGAATCTCACAGAGCCTGGCTGCCTTGAGAAACATGACTCCTTTACTCTTTCCATATGCTGTGGGAAGTGCAATTATTTATGTGATACAGCTTGGTAGGAAAATGATAGTCCCTGCTATTCTCCTTTAATAACTTAGATGCTGGCTTTCTGCCCTCAAAGGGAAGCATATATGTTCCCTTCCTGCCTATTTCTCAGCTGGCTTCTGACTATAGCCTTTCTTTTCCAGAAAAATCTGGCAGAGCATGTTTTTCAGTAAGGACAAGGGCTGTATATGCCTATTACAGTATTAATTTACAAGGAGATTTGCTTCTTAAGTATCTTACTGTAATAAGGTGCTGTTTTTTCAGTGAAGAATATCATAATCAGAGATTTGCTGCAGCCAATACGAGCCAGAGATGTTGTACCTGTAGCTCTGGGGGAATCCCAGGGTAACCCTTCTCTCCTTTGGGTCCATGATGGCCACGCTCTCCTCTTGGTCCCATATCTCCTTTGTCCCCCTTCTCACCTTTGGCTCCTTCTTGGCCAGTTGCTCCATTATTTCCATTGTTTCCGTGATTTCCTGAAGGGAAACAAAGCTTTCTGTTTTATTTAAATAATTTATCGTATTTGAACAGATAAGTGTGACAGGGTCCCCTCCCACCAGCTTGCAGCACAGGTACTCTTCAGTGCTGTAAACCCCAGGCTGAGCTGTAATGGATGCTGTGTTCAGACTGATGGTAAAGGTTTGGTGAGCAAGTTTCCAGAAGGACATAGATTTGGGGAGTTAACCCTCATGTTGCCTTGGTGTTGCTGTATAAAATGGTGGTGTCTCAAGTCATTGCTTTGTTGGGGAGATGTGCAAGAAGACCTCAGCAGACAGAAGGCTCGAGACACTTTCTGTTGACATGTGCTAGGTAGCCTGCAGAAGTAGCCTTGCTTTTGCCTTACTATAAAAACCAGTTTCCTGGTTAATTAAGTCAATCATGATAGGATAAGATAATTTTGAATAAGATTTTGCTATCTTTAAAACACATCCACACAAATGACGAATGGCTATAGCATTAACGTTCCTAAAATCTGTGCCAAAAGCAGGACAGTGTGCATTCACAGCGTGCTGGTTGTGGTTTGATTGCATAGAGCTAGATTTAAAGAGAGACATTTTTATAATTAAGCTTTTCTGAGATGGCTTATTATGAGTGAGTAAAAAGACTCATTACAAAACATACTCATGCATCTGCAGTATTACTTACTTCCTGGTGTTTACTGACTAAGTTACTGAGCTAATGTCTATGCAGCTGACAGGATTTTAAAGTTGGCTAGAATCACTGAGCAATTATTATGCCTCCTGCAGCAAAAGCCTGATCTTTCAGCTCAGGGGATTAATTAATGTCATCATTGTTCTAATTCTACCTGAATTGAAATTAGGTTCTTTGCCACTCTGGTTGTTCTTTGATTATTCTGTCTGGTTACCAATTTACAAGAAGAGTGGTGTTGTTTGAGATCAAATCTGATAATGAAGTGATTCTTTGGACTTTTTCTATTAAGAAAAGAAAAACTTCAAACAAGGAAGCCAAATGGTGAAAGAAATTATGCACCTTTTTGTTTGGATAGAGGAATCTGCAGCTCTTAAAAATAACAAGAACGATCCTTTATGTGAAGCCAGAACTGCTCTACCAGTTCAGAACAGAAGTCTGCAAGCAACATTTGATTCAATCAAGGGGAAAAACAACTGCTGCTGTTCCCCTTGCAGGCACAACATGAAATCCAGCAAATGAAGGAGACAGAAATCCCAGGGCACAGGAGGCTGCTGCCAGATGTACTTTTGTGGTACCCTGCTGTGACAGAAAGTGGGACTGAGACACGAGGGAAGGGCAAAGCTGGGACTAGGCCATGCCCCAGTATGTCCATTGCAGCCTTTAAAATGTGGGTCTAGTATAAAATCGTATCCTGCTTCTAAAAATCCAACCATGTATCAATAAGTAATGGATCACTGAATTGCATTTTTATTGTGACAACAGAAGATGTATGCTTTTGAACAAGAGACAATTCTGTCTTTCTGTGACCTGTTCATTTATGTTGTACCTCTGCTTTAGGAATGGTGATTTCCAAATCCCTGAAGGTAGCTGCTGTAACAAACTTACACCAGCATGCAACCAACATTTTCCCTTCTCTAGGCTCTTCTATTTCCATATCAATTATCAGGTCAAAGTATATACTTTTCTTGTGTATGCTGTTCTTCTGTGCACATCTTTAATGTTAAAAAAGAGGATTTTTTATTATGAAAGACAAGATGAAAGAAGGAAGTGAGGGAATTTCTGTGAGAGAACAGAAGCATCTGTGTTTCTGTAAAATATTGGCTAGCAGTATGCTAGATGAAGAAAAGCCCTTGAATACAGTACACAGTAACACAGCTGGATATACAAAGGTGATTACAATAATCAGCTCCAGGGAACAAGTTCTTCCAAGTTTATTGGGAACTTCATGCTGTTTTCAGAGAGACCAATTTTCCCTAGAGATGTAATAAGATTACTTTCAGTATGAATTTGTGAAAGCTGAATTTTAATGACAAATAAGTTGTCAGTGGCAAATACCTTAGAATATAACTGAAAATATCTGTCCCCTCTGATATTATAGAAAAACTTGTTCCTGAATCTGTCCCCAAATACTGATGTTTGGACCACTCTCTGACATTTCATAGAATCACCTCTAATTTATAGCCTGCAATTAGGCTAATAAAAGAGTGAATTAAACTTCATCTTTACCTGGCATCCCAGGGGGCCCAGGAGGTCCTGGGGGCCCTTGGTAGAGTCGAACTCCAAAGTCACCTCGGCAGCAGGAACTGCAGTCTGGATTCTGCGGTCCAGGCGGGGGGGGCTAAGTGCACAAAAATAAGTTTTAAGTAGCTCATTCATGGAGGAAAGCAATCTTATGCATGTTGGTTACAGGGTCTTCATTATATCTTTCTGTTTATATAGTTGGTAAGTTTTCAAAACAGTTCTTATCTGGCGTGAAATTCTCACATAGTTAGGTTGTCCCTGAAGATGTTATTTTTGGAAGATTTAAGGGAATAGCTCTTGAAGCATTCAAAAATTTATACAAAAATAAACTACTTGGTCCGTTAAATAATGGAGGTTTGGAAAATAAATGAGTACCAAGTAGTGCAATTTAGATGAATATTTGAATTAGATTCATATCCTGATCCTACATTTCAACTGACCTTTGATGACAAACACGCCCGTGTACAACAAGTGGTGGGACACAGGGGACTTGATTTGACCTTCAGCAAACTATCCACCATTAAACATAAATAAAACTGTGTTGGACCACCCAAAGAAGATACTAAAAAAAATCTGTGCAGTTTATTCCTCTTAATGATCCCAGACCTGTTTATTTACAGGCTACTAAAATTGGGAGACTCTAAAAAAGTGCCAAGACACACGGCAGGAATTTGAACCTACCACAATACAAGGTGTTTGGGGCTTTTGACCAGTTGTAGTGCTGAATGTGTAACTATGAAAACCTATATGCTGACTAATAAATAAAATAATGAGTTTATTATGTACAGTTCAGCTACTATAGTGATCAGTTTAATAATGGTTTTGTTTAAGTGGTTTTCTTCTCCATAATATTGTGTTTATACTAATGGAGACTCTCAATTCGGACTGAATTTCATTACTTAATTATCATAGATCTTCCAGTATATCAGATAAGGCCAAGGTCCACTGTTTGATTATATTTCTCTACCTCCTCATTTGTTCCCTCTTTGTTCTTTTACAATTCTTTCCTAATATCCTGAGATGCTGACCTGCCGTTCTTAAAATATGGAAAGGAATAGTTACACCAATCCAACAACTACTTTAATCATTCTACTATTTCCCTTCTTTCCCCTTCTTTTCCCTAATCTTTATCATTGTCAAATTACTTGCCCAATGCAGACATTCATTTAGTGGCAGAAAACGAGCCTCTGGCAGGATGGAAGCTGTCAAATGAACACACAGATGTGCTGTATTCCTGCCCTCAGTGTCATCAGTGATGTCAGCTGAAACTTTCTGCCTGTATTTTGGACAATACCAAGCACACCCCCGAATTCATTGATTTCAGGAGGCTTAGGAGCTTATGGATAAAGAAAATTCATTTCATGCCACCACCAAAAGATTGCAACTCCTCCAATGAGACAGATGCATGCCCTGTCCAGCTGGAACCAGTGATGGTGGAGTTACCATGGGAATAAAGGCCAATTTGAAAGCTAAACAAATATTCTTCATATTCAAAGAGTTATGCAAAAGTTAAGACTTGCCAATGGGCAGAAGGCCTTCATATTTATGGGCTTTGGTCAAGGCTATGCTTTTTAGATTAATTCTGGACAAGGTCTATACTTAATAGAGAAAAATAAGTTCTGCCTCTTGAACTGTCTCTTCCTGGAGAACCTGTTTGTATTTTTCTAGCTGTTATGTCTCTTCCAGTTGTTAGGCAGGACACAACTGGCAATCACCCAACACATTTTTTATAATTTTCCTAGTATGAGAAGAAGTAGCTCTGCTTTCAGCTCATTTTCAGTCCTTGAAAGGGCCCAGTACAAGAGGACTGGAATTGTGCAAGCATTTTGTACCCCCTAAAAGAATAACATTGATTTTTGCATTGAGATTAAAATCTCCAGGGGTTTTTAGATAGTGCTTCATAATCATGTTACATGGGAAGGTGAACTAAATCACACCTGCCAAGAGCATATAACTCATATCAGCCTAAAAATATCCAAAGACTTAGAACTGTGGATTGTAACTCAGGGAAGACATGAATCCAGCAAAATGGACTGCATGTGAGACTCTCTCTGTGCAGATGCAATTTGTGTTTTTCATATAATGCACTGAAATCTTGAACAACTTTATTAGAGAAACAGTGATTTTAAAATAAAATAGATACAAGCAATGGTCATACCCAAGTACTACTTGGCATTACCTCAGAAAAGTTCTTAGATGTGAAATAAGGCAAGTCCTGCCAGTCTGGTTGTATGCAACAGTTCCACTGATTTCAAAAGAGCTGTTTATGCAAGTCATAAAGTAATTTATTACCTTTATTGATTCTCTCACTAGGAGAAAAAATTATTCATGGTAGGCTGCAAAGGATGAATATGTAGGATTTTCTTCTAATCTTTAAAAGCAGAGAATTTCATGAAGGGTACATTTAAAGGAAAAATGTGTTCCTAAAGTAAAATTACACTCAAATGTGACGTAGAGATTAGTTGCAATCTACTTGCCAAAGGCATCCTTTGCAGCCATTTGTGCATAAATTTTGTAAGTGAATCTTTGGCTTTGCTGCCAGAACATGAATCTGATTTAGGAGCTTGTGAAATGCATCTGCCACATTGATATCCTAACACTGATAGAAAACTGGAACTATTTCTGAGGCTATTTTCTGAATTTCCCATGATTTAGTTTATAGGAGAATGACCTAGGCAACAGATGGTCTATAAAATTCTTTTAATTTAAAGCTGTGAATGAGTTATAATTGGAGACCCAGCCCTTTTTGATTCCTGACTAATTTTATGAGTTTCTATTTTATTGTCTAAGACAATGCAGGAGACAAGTAATGTACCTCCACCATTCTTGGCTTCTGTTCTGAATGCGAAATTGTCTGTCTCTAAGGCCCTCCATGCCCCTTCTCCAAGCAAAGAAACAAACAAAAGTTGCCAAAATTCAGAGTAAAACACTGCTTGGCTAGTGATGTTTAAAGATTTTCAAAGAGCATCCTGAAATGGAAAAATGGTCTTTCATGACTCTTCTTAATCACTAAGAGTTCTTGTTCTTGAGAAGTGCAGATTATATTTCACATGAGTTAACAGCAGCGTGGAAACTAGCTTTGCACCCAGTGCAGCAAAGACAATAGTAACAACAAATGCTATCATCTCTTTTCCACAACAGGGAATGAGACCTTTAAAACACTTCAGCAAGAGGGTGAAATTCCCTAGCCCAAATTCTCTTTAGCTGGGTAGAGCTATTCCATCTAAAACAACCAAGAAAGCAGCAACATAGGAATGGAATAGTTTCCATATAACTCTAGCGAAAGAGAGAGATTTGACATGAATTAAAACATGTCAGTGCCACCTTTGTTCTTCCTCTGCCTAGAAATTCCTGGAGTCTGGAAGTGGAAAACACGTATTGCGTAAGCCACTGTGTGATAGATCCTCCCTGTCATGCATCTGCTAGTGCTCCATTTCATTTCAGTAAGCCAAAAGTTGCATCATTTCCCCAGAAAAGATTGCTTCTTGGAGATGGGCTGGCAGGAAAATGACTGCCATCAGCTGTACTCAGACTCGGCAGGCTTGATTTTATTGTCACAACCAGCAGGCAGTTCCAGACAAGTTGAATTAAACTCTCTGACAAGAGACACATGCAGCCCAAACACAGTGACACTTTCTGTGAGGGAGAGTTTGAGCCCTAAAAAGTTGTGGTTTTGCATTAAATCCTGCATTACCTGAAACTGTGTAGTGTTAAAGGGGAACCTTTTGTACGTGGTCTGCAGCAGACAGCTGCAGAATTCTCCCTGCAGGGGAGAGGTCTGCACACACTGGCTGGCTCTTTGCACTGTATACCTTATGTTTTACACTGCTTATATTCTGCAAGCGCAGTTTAACATGCCTACAGTTAAATATCTGTTTTGCTAAGTGCACTGGAGGAACATTTAACTCCTGCCCAAGAAATACAAAATGCAAAGCACTGTGAAGTTTTAATACAGGGAATACAGTGGTGAATTAAACCTATTCCCATACTTTGATGTGTTATGGTTCTTGAAGCCCAGGACAGGATTAAAATCAAACCTCTTCTCTGCTTATCATAACATATGTTATTATTCAACACTATCTGCATGTCTTTGATTTTGGCAATTCAAAACATCATATTTTGATCTGCAAAAATTTAAAACCTCCAGGTGGTAAAAGGTGAACTGCAGACGACTCAAATATTTGTATCAGCTGTAGGAAAAAAGCACTCATGTTCTTGCTGTTACTAAAACACATCAATCAAAAAGCCCCCTTCACTTGAGTGGAATTTTGTTTTGCCTAGTACTAGAAAAAGCTTCGTGTTCTGCCCTTCAGATTTTTTCCTTTCAAATTTGGACTGCAATATTTTGTGTATAATCAAGTTATGACATTTTCCCTGTGTTACAGACTAATGACTGTAGTACGTAAAATGCCATGAAAGGCATAAAAAGATTCTCAGTTTAAAATGCAGATACTGCAAACAATTTAGAGTTTCATTGCAAGCCTTTTTGCTTCTTAAACATTCGATTTACATTATTAAATCTACTCATTACATTAGAATCTGTTTTTTTCAAGCTACTCCTTAGAACAAAATTTTTTAACATTCAGAATTTCATTATGTTTGTCTCAAGCTCAAGAAATACACTTTATATACATCATTTTACAGTAAAATTACTCTCTGCTAATTGAATCTCTCCAAATACCTCTAGAAATGCTGTAATTTTCCTTCACATCCAAATGAGTTAGCAATATTTTCAACTTTGATATATTAAATAAATAATACCTTGGAATAATTAAGAAACTGTATTTCAGAATATAGGATTTCACAAGTTCACAGTTTCAACAGAACAAAGCACTGCTGCCTGTGCTGAAATCAGTGTCCCCAACCACTACTGGTTCTACCAGCTCATTAAAAGATCCTATAAAGCAGCCCAGCAGGATACAGACCAATACACAACTTTAATAAAAATTATTCCATAAATATATCACTAATAATGTTAGCAAAAAATTAAAATATCTCATTAGCTTTAAAGATATCTTTAGAAGATTAATTCAGAGTACCTGGACTCTATCTGAGGTAGTCAGTTCTACATCATCTACCTCTGGTCTCAGGACTTTATGGTCTGCAGATGTGCTATTATCAACAGTCCACTCTATAAGTTGATTCCGCTGTTTCAATATTTCCCTGCTTCTGGAACCTTTGTGACCAGTCTGGTGGTGACTTTGCAATATTTTGGCCACTGGTTTATAAGATCTTCTGCTCACCTCCATGTATTCTTCTTGACACAGGCAAAATGGAAGAAAAAATAAAGCCAGTAGATGCCAACTGATGAAATCCTTCTCTGCCATGTTAATCAAAATAATTTTTCAGGAGTCCAGCAAATGCCTTGCAGAAGGAGAACCTCTTTGCTGCACCAGACGTTACGTGGTCCTTTCAGCTTTTCCACTAGTAAGCCTGGCACTGAGACCAGTACCAGGTTTTATATGCTTGCATGCAATAAATAAAACTGAAAATGCCAAAGTGACAGGATCCTTCATCCAAAATCAGTCATGCTCCTTTAAACAAACCAGTCATTATTCACCACTTCACCAGCACAAGGAAAATTGATTTGTATGCTGGAAATGACCACAGCATTTAATGGACTCCTGTGGTTCCTATTTGGGGGCATTAAAAAATGTAGCACCTTTCCTTTGGCATGTTTTTGTTTAAGTGTGAAAAAATGTGATGGAAATGGGGAACATGTGGCTAATGGTTTACGCCCCTTGATTAGACATGGAAAGGCTGTGAATTCACACTCTTAAATGTCTTTTGGACACAGTCACCTTTCTTATTTGCCAGGAAATTCACACACACAACTGTGTCAGCCCAGTCTGAAAAATCCTTCCAAAAGCAATTAGGAAACAAAAGCACAAGAGGAGCTTTTGCATATGAACCTGACCCAGTGGCTGTTTCTGACTACACTTTTCATTCACTAGAAGAAAAATATTGAATTTCTGTCAGTTAGCCAACAGTGGAAGGAGACCGGGTAAGTAGCTTTAGAAAACTGGGTTGAATTCAGATTCACAGAGTCCTGTTTCTCAGCATTAGTTCAACATACTTGGCCAAGTAATATTTTCTCCCTCAAGTTCCTTATGTTTTCCTAAATGCAATTGCCAAACCAAGTTTTATGCTTTCACTGCCAAGTAAATATAAATTTACCGTGGGCTTATTTCAGACTAAAAGATATGTGAATAATAATAATATCTTTATTTTACTTTTTGAACCACCCACTAGTATTCTCTAGAAAGCCCTAACTGCAGGCTGCAGTTCTGTACACACATCCACAAGCACACCCAACCTCCCCAAAAGCGAGCAGCTCCTTGGTCTGTGAGCAAGTACCTGGCTGCAACAACATTAATGAAGAAGGCATTAGTCCCAGGAATGATCCCCAGCCCTGCAATGTGGTAGTTGCTGAGTGATGGTGAGAAAGGATTCTCTGTTCCATATTCTGGTTTCTTCTGTGGGAGACAGCAGGACAAGTCACATCACGGGAGAGACACTGGCTGGAGAGGAGAGGGGAGAGCCCTTGGCAGCTGGGGGCTGTTTGCTGGTGCCACAAGCACAAAGAGTGTCAGTGGTGGCCTGTACCCCACCACTTGCCGTGGTAATTTCCTACCCAACAGCACACAGAGGAGAGTGTGGGCCTGCACCACTGCCCCCAAAGACAATGCTATGCCACACAGACACGAGGGGTCTGCAACAGTGCTCCAGCCTACTGGAGACAGCCAAGGGCTGGTCTTCCCTTTTTCTCATTCTGCACCGGCCAAGTATGGTGTAGCAGCAGAAACCTCCTGTGGGCTCAGTGCTTGTCCCCAAGAATAAACAAGACCGAGTCTCAGTGACACCCACTCTGCACACTGCCCGGTTATCTTAGCCTACAGGCTTGCCAGGCAGAGCTGCATCTTCTTCCTTTTGTTGTGTTTATTGCTCCTATGTTAAAGATTTAATGGCAGGAACCTTTAATTGAACCTTAATTCAATTGCAGTGAATTTCAGTCTCGGATTCCCAAGGCAGATATTCAGAATTATTAAATAACACTTCATAGATTAGCTCTTGAGCCTTACTGCAGTGTATAAATATTAATTAACTAAATGGTCTTGCAGAAGAGGCTCATTAGCCTATGTTTTACGACTAGTGAAAATCCTGATTTTAAAAAAAAATCGAATATTCTGGTTGTTTCACCAGGCAAACAGAGGTGGAAGGAGATTTACTGGAGAGTGAAGCAAGACTTCAGAAAGCACAGTTGCAGATTCTGCAGAAGCTGCTGCCACCAAAGTGGAGTTTCTTTTACAAGTAGGGAGGACTTTCTTGGTAGGAAAGGAGTTTGAAAACCCTGGATTCTGTAAAATTGGGAATGACTAAGAGACAAACATTAATTTATCTTGGCACTTAACAGTTTGATTCAGCAGGCATTGGGACAGCACTGATCTTTTCAGCTGACATTAGGGCTTTCATAGCTTTCCAAAGTCAGTTCTGAGGGCTTCCTGTGGCAAATGTTTCCAATGTGAGTAATGAACATCCACAGCACCCATGTCCCAAAAGGAGAAGGAATAAAACTAAATAGATTCAGGCTTCAAAGCCACCATCTATCATTTCATGTAAAAGCTGAAACAAGCATGTTTCTTGGCAGCTATTAGGATGAAGAAAGATTCCTTCTCTTCCTTGCTCACTAATAGAGTCCACCTGGTCCCTGCCCATCACCGCTTTTGTGGTTTGATGCTACACACATTTTTTGGTCCCAATTAATAGCAGAGTTTAGACTTTTTTATTTCCAGTCTTTTGAACAGAAATTTTCTGTCTGCAGAAATATTTGCTGCCCTTTATTCTGCTCTGTGCCTTTAGTGAGGAATAGCTGTCCCAAAAAATCACTGTCTAAAGGCAGAAATTTTGGACTCAGAAGTAAAAAAGCAATGAAGGAATTGATTCTCATCCTCCATTCTTGATCTCCAAATGATCAATACTGTCATTCAAAAATGTGGCCCAAATCTAAAATAATAGGACATCAAAATAGCAGAGCTTTGAATTAACTTTCTGCTAGAATAAAACACTGAAAATGCTTCATGCTGAGAAGAGCAGATCTTCCTGATCTGGAGATGAGAAAAGGACTGACCTAAAAGGTTTGGGTTTGCTTTTAGGTGCAAGGCTGGTGTGTGTTGCAGGTATCCTGACAGAGAAAATAAAATCTGACCCCTTCCCTCCCTACCTCTTTGCTATGCCTTTGCACACCGAGCATCACTCTTCCAGCCTTTGCCAGCTGAACTCACACACGGCTGCCACTGCATTTGTCCTGCTGGTCTCTGCTAATCAGCAGCCTAAGATGAAGTGAAGAACATGGGTCTGTTAATGTCAGGTCATGAGATATCAGCTAAAAGGCAAAAACTGTTGAGTGAAAGTTGCTTCCCACCTTCTCTGCAGGGAAAAACTGCTTCACGAGAAAGGGGACTGACTCTTATAACCATGTTATTCATATTGACATTAAGTAAGTGGGCTATTGGTGAGGTTAGTATGTAAAATTGAAGGCTACTGTTTCAAGGGGCAATAAATCAGAAGTATTACAATTAAAAAAAAAAAAAAAAAAGTATTCTGTGGCCCAGAGAGGCTTGTATCTGTAATTACACATTTATGGCTCCTTCACTTACAACTAATCCTGTGTGCAGTGAAAATTCCTCCGTATCAGACACGGAAGTAATCCGCACCTGCAGTTTCACAAACAAGTCTCCACTGAGACTGTAAAAGAGACAGGCCACAGCTGAAGGGATGAAGGTCACCCTGCCCCGTGCCACCATGACACACTGACCAACTCCAAATTCCCAAGCCACTGTAGCTGTCTGGGCGCATTGCTCCCTGGGTACACTCCTCATCCTGCCCTTGTAGAGCTGCCCACCCCTTTGGTCTGGCTGGAAGCAGCAGAGGGATGAAGTCTCCTCTCTCTGGTGCCAAGGAAGAACACCCAGCACTGCACTGCCCTTTGGCTCACTGCTGTAGCAGCCTCAGGCAGAGCCCTCAGGCCTCAGCCTGGCACCTTTGAAGCCTTTTCCCATGTCTGTGCTGACTGCTGTAGACCCACAGAAATGAATGAAGTATTTTCATTGAAAGCTTCTGTGATCTGCTCCTTTTTCTGTGGTGGTTTTGGTCAGTAACAGAGATTCAGGCAAAACCCACCACCCTCCTCCCCAGGGGAGCCTCCAGAGTGGGCCACCAAGGGAAGACAGGTTTATGGGGCTTTCCAGGTGTTGGTCGCCCAAAAAGGGCTTACGGTCACCACCCATGCATCACCTGCATGGTTAAACCTGGAACCACGGTTCTCCATTTGTTCTGCTGTAACCCACAGCCACTGAGCTCTGCAGACAGTGCTGGTGCAGTGAGTGCTCTGTGCAGTTTGGCTTGTGGCACCCAAGCTGCGTGTGGTTTGCAGTCACACCAGCTCCCTGAGGTGTAGCAGAGAATGTGTTTTATAGGTGCTTCCCAAACTGGCTGTAGGAAGCTATCCCACTAGCTGTGGAGAATGAGAGTAGGCAAATCCAGCTCCATTACATGGCTTGTGCCCTCACCCAGTACAGATAACTTTCCAGAGAGGTGTGGATTTTCCTTAACTCTGACTTTTCCATCAGTCAGGAAATCATCTTGCCTTGCTTGACACTGGAATTTTCTTTCCAATACTGGGGCTGAGGTGCTGTCTCTTCATTCACTCTCCAGCACCTCTTGGATTCCCGAGTAGTACCCTGAGGTGATATGCTCCAGTACCCCAGGACTACCGCTGCTACCTCCTCCCTTCATTTTTACAACTTAAAAACATTTTTCTCACCCCGTCCATACACCCAAACTGAAGGACCCCCTAAAAGGGCAGAAGCTCAGGCCTGAGCTCCCAGCTACAGGAGAGCTGCAGACCAGATGATCCTCCAAAACACAGCTCAGCCTCTGCCAGCTCATCTGCACAAACCCTCGCTCCAAAATATGTACCAGAGACACATTCACTCCATCAATGCCATTTTCACGGGTCTGTGACAAACTGCCTGGATCAGGCAGTTGACAGTCCCAGATGGGATGGCCAGGTGGTCTATCCAAGTCCCTTTCAAACTTGAAGAAATAGATTTCACAGTGGTGATAGGGCCCCAGTGGTGGAACAAATAATGCAGTGTGATAAGCTTTTTCCAGTGTGCAATGCATCAGTTATCCGTCTCTAATTGAAGAGCCAGAGCACAGTGACTTCCAAGAAAGCAGGGTGGGGAGAGAACAGACACAGTGCCAAGAGAATAGCCATGGTCAACATCGGGTTGGATATCCCAGTTTGGATTAAACAAGATCTAACCCTAATCTTTGGCTTCCTCTTAATTCACCTTTCTTTCCCCTCCAGTTTCAAAATGTTTAAATTTATGACATGAAATATGCTCTTCTCTGGAATTCCTTTGCCCTGGCCAGGACCAAAACTGTACACAGCTAAAATACCACAGAAACAACTACTCATTATTTTAACCACCCAACAAGAAGTAATGAACATCTTGTGAGAACTCCTGTTCTGACTGCACCTTCAGCTCAAACTCTGCACATGCAGGAGGTGTGGTGAGTTCAGGTGAGGTGTGCTGGTTTTGGGTAGGAAGCTGAGAAGCAGTTTCAGGCCTGCAGATTTCTTCTGCCCTGCACAATGAAAGGCACAAAACCAAAATGTTCTCAGTGTGCTCTGATATTCAGGAGAGTTAAGAATAAACTGTAAAATATTTGTCTTGGGACTGTAAGAAGAATTCCAGAGTTTGCATGACCCAGTGTCACACAAAACAATTCTAACAGAGTTTCTCAGATTCCAAAGATCTATAAAAGACAACACATCTTCAAAAAAAGCAGTGAAAAACAGAGTTTATATTAATGGTGAAACTCCCCCCATTCTCCCTCCCCTGCTTGGGCCCAGGATGAAAATGAGCTGTGGCAGATCCCTAATCCATTAATGTGGTAAGATCTTGTTATTGGTACAGTTCTTGACTGTTGTGATTACATATCTGATTATTCAAGTTTTTGTTTTATTCATATATTGGGACATTGGACACCATCAGTTAAGGGTGGGGCTGTCAGGAAAGTGGCAGCACTTTGGGTTTGGATTTCAACCTTCTGGTGAGCTCTGCTGAGATCATTAGATGAAAGGTCCAAGCCCTTGCTTGTGAACACACTGTGTCCAGACTGTCAAATAATAAAATTTGCAGTCAAAATAATAAAAACCTGTGTCACCATGCCTGGGTCATGAAAGGGATAAAATAAATCAGACTGTGGAAGGAGGAGGCATGTCCATCACCACCTACCAACAATACCTACCCCAAATGGGCCAGCTTGAGGGGAGCTAAGAAGCCAGCCTTAGAAACACTGGGAAAAAGGTTGGACCTGTCAGAACAGCCCAAGCCAACCTGATGTATAAAGCCAGCAGCTGCAATGTGCTGCCTGGCTTTTTGCTTTGTTTATTCTCCTTATAAAAGGTTTGTGGTAAATACCTCATCCACAACCATCTGTTTACCCTCGAAGAGAGAGAAAATGGGTAGACTGGACAGAATGGAGAGGGACATCTGGCACATTCACTTTCATTCATTGCTTGCCTGTTTGAACTAAAAATATTTTCTAAAATTTATCTTGTAATAAGAACTGGGAAAGAGCCACATGGGCTGAAGACAAGTAAAACTCTCTTAGAGGGCTGGCAGCCCTTGCTGGGCTAAAGCCCAGCCAACTAGCACCATTTATAACAGAGAAGAATGAGTTTCCTGCAAGGAAAAGCTCAGCTTGTCTCCCTAATTCAGGTTCTAAATATTCATAGGGCAAAGAAAAAAAAGGTATTTTGAACAGGATATTATATCACTATGGTGGGGGGTTTATACTACATTTTTATACAATGTCTTTGTACACTTGAGGAATTCCTTATTCATCCATAGGAAAGGACTGATGTTCCTACAATGGTCCAGACACTTAGAGACCATTTCTAGATCTGTTACCAACCACATCCAGCCTTTGGTCTTGAGATTGTCATCAGTGACTCTGGTTGAGGGGACAGCTCTTGCAAGACTTTCTGGAGTTTCTACAGATTTTTTCTGCCACATTTGTTACCAAATGTTCATGCCCTTATGACAGCCCCTGGACTGATTTGGTGTGAGTGAAGTGGAAATAAAAGCAAGCTAGACCTAAATGGTTTGGGTGGACACTTCTCTAGCCATGCCATAGGCACAGCTACTTCTTCTGCTGCTTCAGGTGTCTGTGTTATTTAGAGCTTTTCCTTTATCAAGGACACAAGAGCAGTGTGCCACATCCTTGCTGCCAGTTAAGGACCTGAGCAACATATTTATGGGTGTGTATCGAGGGAGTGATTTTTAACCTGCCAGATCCATGAGGACAGCCTCTTTGGGACAGAGGGGTGGTAGGAAGAGGTACTGCACAGAGCCAAGGGGGCCTCTGACAGCAGGGATACCATTTCAGCACTGGTCAGGTGGTGAGAAGAGTGTCCTCCAGTCCTGGAGAAGCCCCTTCTCCTGCTCACAGGCAGAGCTGATGCCTTGGAGTGGCTACCTAGAAAGAGCCTAGACAAGATTAGGACAATAAAAGTAGCATTTATTAAAGGCCTTCAATAGATACACCCTGGGCAGTCAAAAGCCTCCCCAAAGGGGCTACACCCAAGATGGATGATGATCAGGAGTTTTTCAGACAATTATACATTTGGTCTATTTGCATATTAGGGGTAAATCCTCCAATTACAGCTTCAGGTAATGAAGCCACATACCCCCAGTTTGCTCCCCCCAACTCACTTTTGTTTATACTTTTCAGGGCCTGAGGCTGTAGGGTGTCCTTGAGTTACAGGCCTGGAGGGACTGTTTTGTCTGAATAAAATGGGGAACAGTAGCTGACAGGCTATGGAGTTTTAGATTTATTCCCTAAAGCAGTACAGGATTTGAAAAATATAAAAGCTAAAATCCTAGGGCATCACAGTGAGGCAGTATGTCCAGCCCATGGTGCACTGCCCTTGGGGAAGATGAATCATGTGAATTGATTTCCATGAGCACAACCTCACAAGATGAATAAAATGTTCTGTCATGGAATAAATAAAAAAAGACTACAGTTCAGCAGACAGTGTAAAAATTAAGGGTGAAAACAAAACTGCCTAAGGTATTTGCCCTTTAGGCCTTCAAATGCTGAAGGATTTCCCCAAATTCTTTCTGCTAGTAACACTGGGAGTCATGTCTTTTCACTTTCATGGTAAGACAAATGCTCTGGATGACCCAGAGTGGGTTAGAATAGCCTTTTTGGTGGTGGCCCAGCCTCAGACAGTGGTGATTCCATCAGAGATAGCCATGGCGTTGTAGGATTGTGGATAAATCCTTCACACAGCAATTCTTGTTCTTCCTGAGCTTTCGTAGGTGGGGAAAGCTGTGAACTTTCTTGAATGTGATGATTTCTTATGCTTTGCTTCCATCCCTCTTTGCCTGTCTGCTCCTTTTTAGTTTCTCAAGCTTGGAGTGCCATGTTCCCCGTGGTGGATTGTGCCACCCCACCTGGCACAATTGCTCTATACCCTGTTCATGAGGTCAGCAGGAGCCTCTGCTTTGCTCTTCCCATGCTGGGGTTTTGTCAACAAATAGGACAGCCAAAATCTTCTCTTTCTGCAACATAAAACTAAGAAGTCACATGAGAAGCTGAGGACCTTGCATAAGCAATTAATCCTCTCCAGTTCAGTGTACCAAACATGGAGACTGGATGGTGGGGGCCTGTCACAGCTGCCTCATAACCAGTTCCAGGTGAAAATGACCCTGGCAAAGGTGTAGGTTTGAGCACACATCCTGAGGTTTTACTCCAAATACTAAGTAAAAAGTATTATAGTCATTTAAGAAATGGGTGGACTTGGAGCTGGTGCCTTTGCTGTCCTCTCCTACCAGAAGGTTCAGTTTCAAAATCACCTTCCCAATATAATGCAATGCAACGTAATGGCTGTGTTATGGCCACCCACAGCACAACTATGTCAATTTACTGTGTTAGCAACATGCTATGGAAAGATATGTTGCTTTTAATTTTTAATAATACTTTATGGAAAGAAAACATTTCTTTCTACAAGCCTTACCAGATAAAAGCTCACGGAGATAAGGCTTCTGTTCCAAAACAATTCCTGCTAAAGTGTATTAATTAATTTTTTGTTAACTTATTACTGTTTTTGTTTAAGAGAAAAATGGTTTTAATTTTTTTTTAGAGAAGTTAATCATCTCGGCATATTTGGCAATTTAAAGATAAAAGGGTGGGTGGTGAGACTGAAAATGGTCAGAGGGCACCTCTCTTGTAAAGACAGGCTGAGTGAGATGAGATTGTCCCGTCAAGGGAAGAGAAGGGTCATGAAAACTTCCTGTGGCCTTTCAATACATAAATGAGGCTTATAAAAAAGATGGAAGCAGCCTTTTTAGCAGAGTCTGCTAAGATAAGACAAAATAAAGAAGTTTTGATTTAAATTAGATATTAAGACATAGTTTTTTACAGCAAGGGTGGTGAAACACTAGGACAGGTTGCCCAGAGGGGTGGTAGATACTCCATCCCTGGAAACATTCAAGATCAGGTTGAACTGCAGGGGATTGGAGTAGGTGACCTTTACAGGCCACTTCCAGTCCAATCCATTCTATGATTCTAAGAGTGGAAGTCTGGATGTGTTCATAGGAGGTATAATTTTTTTATATATGGCTCAGATTCATTCAGGCAACACAGGCTTTGGAGAGAAATAAAGAGAGCTGATTTCTCTAGCACATTTCTAGAAATGCCTCAGAAACCTCAGGACACAGAAGCTGCTAAAGCAGACATTAAATGAATGATCTGATTTTAATGTAGCTCATTAGATCGTAAGAAAAACAGATGGTACACTGAATGATGGCCAAGAGTTCATCTGCAGTGGGACACTTTTGGCTCAGCAAGTTTCACTCCACATCTGTAATTTCTATTAACTTCTTCAGTAATGTCAAATTCAGTTTCTGGTGGGAAAGAAACCTGAGTATTTTTATGAAAGGCTCAGCCACAGGACTGTTAGCAAATCTGAGAAGAGACACTCCCAAAGCATGAGGCGGCAAGCCCAGCCTCTGCCTCCACCTCAGGCTGAGTTATGAGGACGGGGTGTAGGAAGAGCAATGCCATCAGCTCATTGGTTTTGCTGCACCCTGTGGCCAGCTGTAGGCATGGGTGAAGCAGGCAGCTGCCAGGGTGCAGCAGCATCACGAGGGTGAGCAAGGCAGAGAAACCCTGCACCTCACAGCAGCCTTTGGACAAATATCTGCTGTTGCAGCAGCAAAGCCAGCAGAGCCTGCTTGCCTGCCCCTCTGCCAGAAGCTGCTGGACCACAACCCCATGAGGGAGCATGGATGGCACTGAACAAGATCATCCCCACCAGCTGAGGAGGGGCTGAGCTAATTTGAGCTGGGGCAAATTTCAACCCCTCTCCCCAGGGCTGCAGTTTTTTGCTGCTTTGAAGACTCAGTTTCACTTGTCTACTGTCCAAATCGATGCAGGAGACCAGCCAGAGATCCCCCCTTTAAAGTTTTGGGTTTTTTTCCAGAGAAAATCTGCACTTCTCAGGGTGCCTCTGAAAGATGAAACTCAATCCTTTCAAGTAATTTCTAAAAGTGATATTGTTACCATGTGCTGTAGCTGATGGGATCCTCATTCCCATTTACCCCTGCCTCCCAAAACATACCACGTGGCACAGATTACCTGTGTCCTAGGAAACAGGAAAGCACACATTTTCCTGAAAAACAGGAAAAATCAATTCCCTTCCACAGAAGGATGTCGGGAGGTTGCACCGGCAGAGGAAAGAGGAGCATCAAAGACTCAGGCTAAAGGTGTTCACCCAACCCAGCAGGAGAGAAGTGCTGATGCAAGTCAGAAACACATATTTCCCATCCCACAGCAGTGAAAGTAGCTGGAGCTGGGAAAATCTGAAGTGATCTGCTAAAGTTTAAATTACAGTTGGCCACAAACACTTAACTAGACTCACAGCTTCTGTCAAACACAAGTGTGCCAGTCCGCTTCTGCACAGCAGCCACAGGGGAGAGGGACCTCATCTGCCTCCTCCCTAGCAGCAAGCCTGAACTGAGTCCTCAGTAAAGGCAATATGAGCCAGAGACTGCCCACCACATACGCAAATTTCTTTTAATATGCTCTTCTACTTGGCTTAGTTGCAGGTCCTGCTGTAAATTAATTTCTATATCCAAACAGGTTCATGCCTTGAGGGAACTTGCTATGTGACATGGGATCTGTCTGTGATGGGCACTGTAGAGAGGAAATATGTGCTTCTGGGGAGGGGAAACCCCAAAATGACCACAATTTCTAACGGTCTGACATTACTACCAAAACAAGTAGGATGCTCCATGTGCAGTGAGAAGAGCAGCAGGAGCTCCCAGCATTGCCCAGTATGGATCCCTGCAGTGGACTGAGACACTGGAGCAGAGGGAAGGCAAAGAGGGTGGAAATGGGGAAAGGAACATTTCAGCTGAGGCCAGACCCAGCTATCTAAAATATGATTATTTGATACAAGCTTCATCAGCAGAGAGAGGAGGCAGCCCCGCTTGTCTCCATGCCCGGAGTGCATTGCGTGCCTGCAGCTTGGTGATGAAGGAGACAGATCCTGCCCGGTGCCACACACCCCTTTTAATTGAGGAAAAACTGGAACTGAACCTGGCACGAGACACGGCAGTGGGGTGTGCGGGAGGATGTTGCCAGGGAACCTGGGCCAGCTGGAGCTCCTGCTGGCAAGCACTGCCAGCAGCTGCTCTCCCTGTGCTGGCCCTGTGCTGGTCACAGGGGTGGGCTTGGGTGAGTTATATACCCTGTCTTCTCCAGCATAGCACCAAAATTTCAGTCTTGGTCCCACTTGAGGAAAGTCCTTAGACCTGTGTTTTCATCTTCCATTTCTCAGCCAAGAGTTTATGTTTCTTTTCTGGCCTGGGGCTACTTCAGGAGCTACACTCTGTGCTCAGCAGGTAGGATGCTGGAGGGGCTCAAGAAGCTGCTGCTGGCCCCAAGGACTGGGGTGAATTTGGGAATTCAGTACTAAGCTGTAACTCAGGAGCTGATTGTGGAGGCTTGTGAAGGTCATTCAGAGACTTCCTCCAGCCCACAAGGGGAGGATGTGTCTGAGCAGCCTTGTTGGTTAGATATGCTTCTGAGAGAGAAAGAGCAAGATCAGAAAATACAGAGAGATCACTAGTTTAGATGACCAAAACCAAAGATTAAGAACTCGAAATTCTCCTTTACACAGGATATTTCCTGTGCATCAGGATTCTGGGGTTTTGCTTGCCAGCCCTGCTATAGTTTGACTGCACAGAAAAAATTGTGTGTAGAAAATCCATTCTTTGGGAAATCCAAGGCAGAAACTTGCTGAACACTTTTATCTAAATTACCCTCTTATGCCGATCCGTTTCAAAACAATGTCTGTAATTACTCTGGATACATACTTATGCAACTAACTTATTCTGAGCTTGTGAAACTTGAGGGTTTTGCCTCCCACATGCATTACATGGTACAGTGTAGTGAGTAGTACTATCACCTTTGAAAATCACTAGAGAATTTTGCATCATGAATGTCTTGCTGGGTACTACACCACACTTACAGATGCTTGTGTGAGAAACCATCTGTGAGAGGTGTTGGAAAGGATACAAAACTAAAAATACGGGTTATTTTGTTGTTTTTTTTTTTTTAATTTAAAGTTGGTGTGTATCTGTCTAGTTGACTTAAAAGGTAATGACATAGCTCATCACAAAAAAAAAGTGACTAAGGAGATAGAGCGATGCTATGGAATAGGGTTGTTCTCTCAGTCTTGCTTGAACAAAGGCAGCGCCATCTGTTGCTCTCTGTGCTGTCAATCACAGGAGATTTTTTCCTGCCCAGAAGATGATTAGGAGAAATGAACCATATGCCAGAGAAATTAAATGAGGAGGAAAATGTTTATTTTCAAAGTAGGCTTCGACTGGAATAATTTAACTTGATCTATTGGATACATAGGGCTGAATCACAACTGCTTTTTCATTTTACAGAAACAATGCCCAATCTATGAGGCCTTTTTTAAAAACCTGGTAAAAGCAGTGCTGATTTCACATTTCTCCAGCAGTCTTGCAGTATAGGAATGACCCTCAAGAAGTTATAACCACTGAGAATGGAAAATACATTCAAGGCTTATTCTGATCCCTAAACATCATGTTGAGTATATTCCTCAGGATGTCTCTTATCCAAGCAGCACCACCCATCATTGTCTGGTTGGTTGAGGAGCTGCATTTCTCTGGACTGCTTTCCTGTCAGTTGCTCCCAGAAGGGTTAGATGACACTGTGCTGAAAGCCCTGATTCCAGCTGGAAGCTGTCTGGCAGCCAGGCTCTCACATTGCTGTGGCTAACCCCTGATAGCAATGGTGGAAAATTCCTCTCTGTTTTCCTCAGAGCAGCGTGAGCCAGTATATGAAAGAGTGTCTGGGCTATGGAGCAGACGTGGGCAAACCATGGAATGCGAACAGGGATCTCCCAGGCTATTAAGCTTGTGTAATTCATCATCCTGTAGTTCACTCTCGTAGGTGGAGATCCTTGTCCATGGCTTAGGAGAGAAATGCTGCTGTTTATCGAGGTTTTGCTGCTCTCCCTTAGTGAGAGCTTCCTCTGGGGAGTCCAGACAGTGCAGATGGCTGGAGCCAAGGCAAGCTGGGCAAACCCCGTGTGCTCACAGAGCCAGACTTGGGAAAGGGGATGTCTTATTTCAACTAGTCTGCTGTAAAGAGTGTTCTACCGCCTAGGTTATTCAGGAGAACATTTGGCAATTATGGTCCTCAGGTTTGATTGTTACTTGCACAGCATGGAATGTGCTTTTTGCAGGCACTGAAGTAACCTAAGTTATTGCAATCCACTTGTCTGCAGCAGGGCAGAAGTTTTGCATCAGTGCTGTGTTCTTCAGAGCACAGTGCATGGTGGCATGTATGGCCACAGGACCTCTAGGATCCATCCCAGAGCAGAGCTACCAGGAGTTGCACACCTCCACCCCACTGCAGTACTTGCCTAGTGCTTTGTCCAGGATGAGTGCCAAAAGTTTGACTGAATTTTGAATATGAGGTGAGGAAAACAAATTACACTGATCTGAGCGATTGAAGGAGGGTGCTGAAAGAGTCAGAGGAGACTGGCAGCTCCTGCTCTCCTTTACTTCAAAGCTGTGTTTGGAAAATTGGATATTGGTGTTGCAGTCGAGATACCTTAAGGGTGCCTGATGGAAAATGTGACTTCTTCCAACCCCCTCCTCTTTCCCCACACTCAAGTGTTTGGTTTCCTTACATAAAATATCAGAATAAAACTGACATTTGTTTCACATCAAGTCTCAGTTTTCACTTGAAGTTTTAAAATGTGAAGAGAAATAAGAAAAAAGAACAACAGGTGGTTTTCTTCTAACTTTTTTGGAATGGTCCTTTCCTTTTGTCATCGCACTGTAAAAGTGTGACAATATTAAAAAGAGGCATAAGTGAAGATTTAAAAAGGCAGAAACAGAATAAGCTAAAGTGCACAAATTAAACTTTCTTTCTTTGTTATCTGCTTTTCAGAAATACATTAAGTTACTCATTTGCACTTCTCTTGTTGAGATTTTGGTCCAAAATCAAGGCTGTTTCACAGAAGTTTTCAACTTCAATGACATTACTTTGATGGAAAAATACCCATCAAAATTGTTTGAGGATTCCTTCCTGCGCAGACAGAACGTGCAAGGGCTGCCTGGAACTGGCAATACCCGTTCAAGATGTCCTTGCCACTGGATGAGCACAGACCAGCACAAGAAGTTGGAGGTTGGGTACATTTTGTAGCCACACAGGGCACAGCCACAGCTGATTAACACACTCCTTAAGGAATGCACCCCCATGTAGATCAGGGAAGAAACTGCTGCTGGAGAAAGAAATAGTAAAAGCAAAGTTAGAATATCAATGCTCTCCAGTCAAAAGTGCTTTACGTAGGAACATTGGTGTGTCCTCTGTGAGATCTGGGAAACTGCAGAAAGTAAATATATACATCAGTGCTTGAATTTTGTCTGCTCTGGTTTTTATGTTATGAGAAAATAAAGGGAATATCTCAGAGGAAGACAAAAGAAGTTTAAAACAAATATTCCAGCCTCCAGCAGCGGGGTCTCAGCTCCACAGCAAGGAAGGCTACAGCTGAGGCCGTGCCCTGTCATGGTAAGAAACATTTCCCAGAGAGCAAGTTCAAGGGAGACTGACACAGAAAAAGGCACCAGGCACGGAAAGAGTGCCGGAAGCTTCATGTTGGAGTCCTGGACACGAGACAGTAGTGTTAAAACCAAATAATTTCTCACCAGAAAGGCCACCAAGGTTGGATTTTACCCACAGAATAAATCAGAGATCACATCACTGTTGGGGAGAGCAATTCTGAGAGCTTGCACTGGTGAAGATGCCCAGGGAGTATTGTGTGTACAGGAGGTAGAAGTTCACTAAAATCTGAGTGCAACACCCCTGTCATACAGGCATTTTTTGGCTTTGGGCCTTGGACACCACATAATGCTTGCACAACCCCAAATAAATTATTTTAATTAAGTGTGGACTTGTTTCAGTCTTAACACAGAAACCTGAATGTTGGTTTCAACAATTCCACTCTGCTTCAACACAGCCAGGGCTTTCTGGCAAGCACAGCACACCTCAGGAACAGTCCCCATGTACTCTTGATCTTCTGGGCCCAAGGGGAGGAGTGAGAGAAAGAGTAGTCTGGGAGAGGTTTCTGATCTTGCCTCTTTGGTTTCTTTCTTGGGCACTCTTGGCAGCTGGGATGGTGGTGCTCATGTCAGCCTCACTCCACCATTTACCTTCCACTTTCCCCAGCCCTGTGGAAAATATTGGTTAGATCCCACAGAAGAAATCTGTTTCTCAAAATAACCCTCAAGGCAAAGAAAGAAAGGTAGACAGAGAGTTTGATTGCTTGTAGCTGCCAGGACACTTACCAGCACTGTCTGCATGTTTCCAAGTCTTTTTCTCTATCATATGAGCCACCACCCCTTACTCTCCAATCACCCAGCCCCATTCACCTCCCCATCAGTACAAGGAAATGCCAGCAAGGAAAACCATAACCTGGCCTCAAGGAGTTCAGAGAGACCAACCACAGCTGCAGGTTATCGTGAGCCAGCATTGTTCCTCTGGCCAGCAAGAGGAACAGCTTCAACTGTCCTGCCCAGACACTGAAATCTCAAGCTCCAGCACATTCTCTGGAGCACCTCTAGCTCTGAAAATAGCTAGGATGGCTTCTGGTGGAGAGACACCTGTCATACCAGTCCGTGCGCATCCAAGTCTTTTGCAGTACTTAAATTTGGATGCATGCACTTTTCCCAGGACTAACATATCCTCTGTGTCCTGAAAATGAACATGAAAATGATTCTACAAAACCACAAAAACACATTCTTAAGAGAAAAAGAAATATTTTCTTGAGTTTCACATCCAAGTGATTTTTTTGTATTGTCCAAACCTTGACACTTGCTTCTTACATGTATGTTCCATGTCCTGTGTGATGAGACTCACATTCTGATACCAAAGTCTGAGGCCTTCATTCAATCAAACAGAAAGGAATAACACTCAACCTGATGGCACTTCAGTGTCTGAAGCAGTGTAGGAAGGAACTGAGAACAAAATGTGTCTGAAAGAGGAGCTGATGGCAAGTTCATATCAGCTGTATTTTGGTACTTTGGCTTTGCATCCCTGTTAGGCTACAATAGTCTTTTATCCACACTCCTGATGGGAAAGTTAGTTCTTAGAACCATCCTTCCCCTTGGATGTCCCTGTGATGATACAGAGGCACTCCTCTGCAGCTTCCACATGCAGTCACAGCAGAAAATCAGTGTCAGAGGGGTTTTATGAAACAGGCTTGAAAGGTCTGAATAGTCTGGAGACTGACTGATGGAAAATACATCTCTCTCCCTGCTGCAGTCTGGGCACTGCCAGGAACCACTGTGGTTACATCTCTCCTGGCTGTTCAAGTTGACCTTCAGAACCCTGCAACAGCCACTTCCACCAGCTATCAAACAGTAACTCTAAATTCAGAGCTCTCTCTACAGTAGAGACAAGCATGGAAGGAGCTACAAGCCCATGGAACAGCCATGTTAAAATTCTCACTGCTAGAGTCAAAAACCAAAGTGCTGCATAGAAGATTTCAGTGCTACCCTATCTTAAAATACAGACAGGGAGTGGGATTCCTGTTAATTAAGCTGGCTGAGAACAGCATCAGTGTCTCTCCTCTACATCTGTATGGGCAAACACTTCAGGTGAAGTTGTTACTTCCAGGCTCGTCTCTGACCTTCTGTTTTGAGAAAACAGCCCCTCACAGCTGTGAAGAGAAGCTGGAAAACAGGACCCCAAGAAGCAATAGATGTGCCTTCTTTATAGGGCTGCCCTGGTTTTTCTGGGATATATCTGACACAGACTGACTTTGCCAGGGGTGCACCCAAGGCAGGAGCACAGTGGGGTGGTGATCTTGCACAACTGTGAGCATTGTAATTTATCATTACTAGTTTGAAGTGTTTCTCCTGTATGCATTTTCATCTCTGCAATGGATGGAGGGGGCCCTGCTGCTGTGTCTGCTTGTGTTGAAGGAGAGGGATCTTTCCTCACCTCCCTCATCCCCCCATCTGGGAAAACCACAGGGATGCTCCACATTGCTGATGCCATGGCTTTGGCTGAGAGTGACACCAGCACCCACCCTGAGTCCTGCCACACTGGGATTCACTTCTGCACCATAAATAAAACCAAAAAAACAACTTCACGTGGCTGGCCTGTGTGTTTTGAAAGGTTTCTAGGGAGGGAGACGAATGCTGGGAGCAGGTTTGCATGGTAAGAGTGAACTTTTGGGGTACAGTTATGGGACTGGTTCAGTCATCATTTTACATGGTGCTGTATCAGCTAAGCATCAGTTGATTAGTGTAGTATAAAATGAAGTATAATTTATACAAAGATTCTGGATCTGTTGAGAAAACAACTGTGATGTAAGGTTTTTCTTGCTTAAATTAAATGAGCCACTTGGCAAATACAAAGGAATTTGACTGTCCTCAGCATCACTTACCCTGTGCCATAAAGACCTAGAAAAATAAAAAGGCTTTTCTTTGTGAATTGCAGACATGCTCCTCCAGCACCACACGCTCACACGACAAGGGCTGAATGGCTCAGCAGACATTGTGACCTCCTGTTCCCAAAAGGTCATGTGGGAATATGGAGACACACAGCCAGAAATGCCAATGTGAAGGAGAATACACAGGGAAACAGGAGGGGAGGTTCGGGAGGGGGAGTGGGGAAGGAACTGTATCTGTAATTGAACTGTAAAAGGATTCATGTAGCAGAGGAGTCCATAGTCTAGATGAGTAGACAGATAATTTATGAATCTGGGACACACACTTGATAAATTCCAACAGACTCCTTGCAGTCATGGGAAGCTCTGTATAAATATGTGCATTTCAGATGAAATGAGAATCTCATGTGAGGAATGGGGAGGTTTCACTGCTTTGAAACGGGTACCAATGGGGAATTTGTACCTAGTGTTTAAAAGCACTCCTGCATGTTCCAGTTGGTACTTGGAACAGAACTAGGTTATGAAAATACTGTAAAATAATATCCTGTTCTTACACAATAATTTTGAACAATGCTGTGCAGTGTTTCTCCCTTGCTGTGGCAAAGGCTCTGAAAAATAATTACTTCCTAGGTCAGAGATCTGTAGATAAAATACAACTATTATCAATAATGAGTTATGTTGGTTAGAAACCTTTTCCTGTAGCCAATTTGTGCATCACAAGATGCAGTGTTCAAGATCAGGGTCTTTTTAAAATGGCAAGTATGCAGCAGAAGGCAAATTCTGGATAAAGGCTATGAAAGAGCTTTTGTGCCCTGGAATCTTGATATTTTAAAGTTTATTCACAGTCATTTCTAAATGCAATGACTGTGAATCCTAAAGTCTCCCTAATTATAAGATATGGAGACAAGAGTGGATATTTACATGTGTATTGGAAATAACAGAAGCAAATCCATGCAAGTATGGGGCACATGATGTCCTCCATGCAAGTTAACTGCTACCACATTTCACTTTCAGAGGCACAAATTATTCTCAGTGCATGTTGGTATCTTGGTTTGTTAATTGTTAACTCCTGGGTTAATCTGGGTGGGCAGGCCATGAGGGCTGCCTCACTGGGGCATGGCTTGGATTTCTTCTGGGGGAAACAAGCAGAAGCTGCTGGGTCCATGAAAGCGTTTGAAACACTGTGTGCTGGGGCAGAGGAATGAAGGAGACACCACACACAGCAAAAAAAGGGTCAGGCAGACCAAAGGGCTGGTGTTTATCCTGGCTGGGAGAACAGCAGCTGGGTGTCAGCAGGGGTGGAAGAGACACCCCAGGGCTTTTGGAGAGCACTGGGAATCAGAAGGAGCCATATGGATGACTAATTTCTCAAAGTGCAAGAGGGAGGCTCACATGGAGCTGAGCTAAGGAGCCTGGCCATTGCCCAGTGTGAGATGGGTCCTGCTTCAGAGAAGACATCTGGAGAGGAGCCTCACCTGGGGCTTGGGATGACCTGAGGAAAAACCAGCTGCAGCTCTCTCATGTAATGGCAACATGTCCACCAGTGCTCCACATCCTCTGACAAGGACTGGAATTTGCTCAGCCAGATATTGCCAAAGACAAGGTTTGGAAAGAAGTGCAATGACCTGCAATCAAGGTCCCTCCATTTTGATTTTCAGGCTGAGCAGAGGTCACCTCCAGGCACTTCAGACACCTCCAGACCCTGTGACAGACATAAACTGGCTGCTGCTATCTGCAATGTATTGATCACGATGATTGGATTTCTTATTTCTATGTAATTTTTTCCATTTTTATTTCCTCTTCTTCTTGTTTTTCTTCTTTTATGCCTCTATTTTTCATTTTCCTTTTTTTTTTCTTCCTTTTTGTTTTCCTTGCCCCCACCGCCTAGTGACCCACTCTGTCAATTCCATAGCTGATCATTTGCTTGAGGTCGGAGACAGCAGACAGAGCAACACCAGCTACTTGAGAGAAGGCTCTGGTAGGCTGTGGCACTGATGCAGCACTCTCACTCAGCAGGGAAGGACAGGGGGCTCTGTTTAACCAGGTTTATGTGCCAGGAGCTGGAATAAGAGATACCTGTAGTACCTCAACCTTTGGGATGGTCTGTGAGAAAGCTGCTCAGGTCCCTGAGCAATAATTTCCAATGATGAGAAGTTTGGTTTGAGAGCAGAAAGGACAGCCAATTGCACTGAAAGCTGGCACAGCTGGGCAGGGCAGGCAGACAAGCCATGCTGAAGGGGCAGGTTGTGAGAAATTTGGTGGACCCACAGGGGCTTCTGTGGCCAGGCCAGATTTCCTTGGAGCTAAAGGGAGGTCACTTACGCTGCCAGCCAGGCTGGAGCACCCTGGGTTGGTGCAGTACCAGGAGCAGAGGCAGCTGTTTGCCAAGCACTAGCACTCCCTCCTCTTTGTCCACTTCTGTTTCTTTTTAGAAGGACACTTTCTGCAGGTTTTTTATCGCCCAGGACTGTGATGACATCGTGAGGACAAGTGCATTCATTTTGCCTTGACTGCAACTGCAGTTGCCATTATTTGACAAGTGGATAAATCAAACAGAAGAAGAAAAACTAATTTTCCTGCTGCTAAAATACAGTCACATAAAGTCCCCCAGTTCCCAGGCATTTCCTTCCTCCATTCCTGGGTCTGGCATATTCTTACTATCTCCAGTACAGAGTTTGAAGGAAACACCAGAATATCTCAAATAGAATTTGTAGCATTTTTTATACATAAGATAGAATTACACCAGCAGCTGCATAAATTTAAAAATATTATGTGCCAGAAAAAAAAATGCTGAGAACAGCATGATAGCTGGATTACATACTGTTTGCTAATAATCTTGTGTAACAAAATATATTATATGTAACACGTTATATGTGCCACATATATATGTGTGCCATATATATTTCAAAATGCAAGCACTCCAACTTGCTTAAGTTTTGAATTGGGAATAGAATCTGCATGACAAAGACTAGGAAACAAATGGTTGAGATATGCAGATTCATTTGTATTTGCACATCTGTTCTAAAAAAAGCAGGAGGAGAGGCAAATAAAATGCAGAAATAAAGGAGATATAGGAAGTGAAATCGAGAGTACACAAAATTGAAATTTCTCAAAAGTCCTAATTTCTTAAAGTAGAAAAGAATCTGTGGCAAAACTTCCAATAGTACAGTATTTCTCTTAGGGGTGTCACATAAAAATGTATTTCTAACATAACCAAAGTAAATTTACAAAGCTGTAGACAAAAATATGAGACCTATGCCATGAAGTCTGTCCAGGGAACCTCAGCAGTAAAACAAAACAACAGTCATAGTGGTTCAACAGCTCAGCAAAAGCCCCCAGCGTGATGTGATAAAACTGAATTTACACCCAATGAAAAAGCACGTGATCAGGGAGGTAATATCGATCCTGGGAGTTGTGCTGTTGAGTCCAGCTCTGGAACCAGGCAGACTGTTCTGCTAGCAGTGTTGTTTTTAAAGATTTCAAAAGACTTGGGGATGGTAAGAGGAATGAGAATATTCAAAATGCTTTCAAAATGTAAATTGAGTCCATTTGAATACAGTGATTGAATAAACTCGTGGAGAAAACACTGGGAGAGAAACATATGCGAGAATCTGTTACTAGAACCTCCACCCAGGTGGACTCAAAATCAGAAACTCAAAAAGCTGTGCAAGTAGTGCACTGCCCAGTTTTTGGTGTGCCTGGCAGATACCCTGCTGGAAAATGTGCTTGTTTATGCTTGATGGAGGAGAAACAGGTTCGTGTGGAGTGGGCAAAGATACACAGCAGATCCAATTAGAAGCTTTGCTCAGGCTGTCCAGCACACACCAGCAACAAGGAAGCTCTTCTCGGTGAGGTGTGTAGGCTCCTTCCGCAGCTAATACAGACAGTAAACTGAGAATGGATCACACCATCTATGTCAGACATCAGCCACAAGAGACAGTGAGTTGCCTTATATGGGTGCCTTTCTCTGCTATTTGGACTGGGAGATGAGACAGCTTCTAGCAACTTCACCTGCAGACAAAGTTCTGTAAGGTAAGCCCCAATTCTGTCTGACGGTCCCTTCTGATCTGATGTGACCAGGCAGGAGTGGCTGCCACCAGCTGCTGTCCTCCCTCTGGCTCCCCTCAGCTCCCACTCACCCACTGCTTTCCCCAGGATATCTGCTCTGTATGTGACAAGTGGTCTCAGCAAGAACAGATTTTTGTCTTCAAACCCTGTTTTCTTACTGCGATTCAGCCATGCTCAGTTTTTCACGCTCCCCCCACTGTCACTTACACCTCTGCTGGGTGGCACCTCTTTCTGCTCTTCCCTTCAGCCTCCCAGGCCCTTCACAGCCGACTGTCCTTCCCGTGTACTGCGACACTGGCTACAGACCCTAACACCGTGGCTCCTCTACAGACTGTGTTCGTGTTGGTGCAGGCTCGGGGCTCCGGCTGCGAGGCGAGGCCAGCCCAGCGGGGTCCGCAGAAGGTGCCAAGTGCCCAGTGAGCCCGGAGTCCTCCAGCAGGCTCCGCCATGTCGTATTTCCCACTAATAACCTCAAGCAGAGGTATGGAAAATGGTGCTGGAGGAGCTTCCTCCGGGCAGGGCCACGAGACAGTGCTCCGTCTCCCTCTAGTGATGCCTGGGAGCAGGGAGGCATTCCCCAAGCCCGTGCTCACGGAGGCTTTTGCCTCCTACAAGGCACAGGAAGCCCAAGTCGCCTCCCTGACCAGTGTTTCCCGTCCCTGCCTGCAGGACAGAGCTCTGGTTCAGGGTCTAAATTATTCATTATTGTGAATACTACTTCTATGGAAAAGCTGCTGTCTCTGCTGCAGCCCAGTCCAGCGGAGGCCTTGTTAGAGCTGACACCAGTCTGCTGCTGCCAGATGGTACTCTGTGTGTCTAGAGAAAACCATCCACATCAGCAGCTTGCAGACTGGGAAAGCAGGAGCTCACAAAGTGGTCTTTTGCCCTGTGAGGGTGTATTCAGTCTCCTCAGTGTAGCCATTGGTTCTGTGTTTTGGCTTTGGCTGGGGTAGAGTATTGTCTTCATAGCAGCAGGTATGAAGGTGTGGTTTGGACTTGTGCTGGAAACAGTGCTGATAACACAGGGATGATTTTGTTATTGCTAAGCAGCACTTGCACAGAGCCAAAGTCTTTTCTACTCCTCACCCCACCCACCAGCGAGGGGGCTGTGGGTACCGGGAAGCTGGGAAGGGACACAGGTAGGAGAGCTGACCCCGGATGACTAAAGGGACATTCCATACCATACGGCACCATGCTCAATATATAAAACAGAGGCAGAAGAAGGAAGCAGAGGGGACACTGGGAGTGACTGTGTTTGTCTTCCCAAGTCACCATTATGTGTGATGGAACCCAGCTTTTCTGGGATGGCCAAACACCTGCCTGCCCATGGGGAGTAGTGGATGAATTCCTTGTTCTGCTTCGCTTCTGTGCACAGCTTTTGCTTTGCCTGTTGAATGGTCTTTACCTCAGCCCATGAGCTTTCTCACTTTTACAGTTCTCTCCCCCATCCCACTGGTGGGGGGAGGCTGGGTGGGCCCGGGTTGATGGCTGGGGTTAAACCACGCACTCTACTCAGAAAATGCCCTGAATTACTCTTTTTGAAGAGAAAAAAAAATCCTAAACCTGCTTTCTCTAAGTACCCTCATGTCACAGGGGACAAGCTCAGTGTCTGCGGCCACTGGCGATGAAAAGACACATCGGTCACCCGCGCTGGCACAAGGGCCCCTGGGCTCTGCTGGGCAGTGGCCGGGCAGCTGCAGCTCGGTCTGCCAAGGCCGGTGGGACACAGCACAGCAGGGACACACACAGGCAGGACAGGACCTACCACTCGCCAAAGGCAGGGAAGGACACAGGACACGGCACTTCCAGCAGAACCCGCTGGATGGCAGTGACAGGTCTGGGATGAAGCAGGTCCCCGCACAGCTGCCTTGGTTTAGCTCCGTGGAAAACAGTGAAACCTCTTCTAGTGCCTGTGCCGTGAGCACACAGGTACGTAGCACTCCTAGTGTTTGCTGTGAGTTCTTGAGGCATGATCTCCCCATAAATGAGGAGCTGCACCGCATGACGGATGCTCCTGTGTCTGCAAGTGCTGTGTTTTTTGTTATGTGAACCGCGGGCGCCTCGCTGGGGTCCAGGTTGGATGCATGTCTCGAGATAAAATCGAACAGGTCATCATTGCTAAAAGGAAGAAGGGTCCTTCTCTGCTGCATCCCGGCCACTCCAAACACCGTGAGCATCCTCAGTCTGACAGACCTGACATGCCCTGAGCCTGCACCACCTCCTGATAGCATCCTGGGGCTGGGGCCAAGGCAGCCCGATGGAAGGCTCGATAAACATATTGAGAGAAGGCAACACATATCTGAGAGCAGAGATACGAGCAAGGAGGGCAGGACTGCTGCTACTTTTCTTGTTAGGAATTTTCTTTTGTTTGTTTGTTTGTTTTTGAGGAACACATGTGGGTTTTGTCTAGTCACATTCGTAGTATGATTAAAAATAATAATTTTGGGATGGACACCGTAGTGGAGTTTGTGTAGTTCAACACTCTGTTCCAAGTAGGTGAGACCACATTGCTCAGACATTTTTCTGGCTGAGTATTGGAAATCTCAGGGTGTGGCGATTCCCTGCATCTCTGAGGCCTTCTCCAAGGTTTGTTTACCCACATGATGAAAAAGTTTTAGCTCATTCTAATGCGCCGGCTTGTGTCTGTGCCTCTTGTTCTACCACCACACCACTTCAGGTGACTTGCGCTTGCCTGATCAGCCACACCCTCCCTTGAGATAATTCTAGACAGTGATAACATTCCCTCCATCTTCCAAAGAACCCACTCCCAGTATTACACCTAGAGTTTTGCTATCAAAAATGACTGCATTTTGTTTCAAAATGCTGTCTTTCTAACAAAAGACATTTTGCAAAGCACTGGGCAGGTACGTACACAAACCCAGCTGGGACGAGTGTCCTGAAGGAAAGGTTTTTCTCTTGCTTCCCGAGCAGCAGTGCCCGTGGTTCCCCCGGCGGCTCTCCACACCCGCTCCAGCGAGCGCACGCAGCTTGCAGGGCTGGCGGCCGACTCCCGCATTGGCAGCGAGAGTCGGAGCAGCAGAGACACACCAGGCTTTAATGACTTCAGGAGGTGCGGGCTATGACTCACGAATGGGCTTACGGCAAGTATGGGAGAGCTGACCTGACCGCCTGCCCTTCTATCCCACACTCTTTTTGGAGGTTCCCTCCCCGGCTGCAGGCATGGCTAAATGTCTCAAACACTCCTGAGCTGCCAAAAACTGTAACTCGGCATGCCAAGGTAAACCAGCACCCATCTCGGTTCTCTTTCAAGCCGCAGGATTGCAGCTTGTAATTTCTTAACTGCTTCTCTCATTGGTTATCTGGAACTTGATGGGCATGGGATGCTTCATTTCCAAACTCAGGGAGCTCTGGTATTCAGACAGCTGAATCATACAGGCTGTATTGTGCTCACCAAGGATTTGAGCTACGAGGAAAAGGGGAGCTTATCTCTGCACTCCCAGGCAATGAATCAACAGAAAGACACCATTAAAGAGCTAAAGCCGAGGGAGGAGAGCAGCATGAGTTCAAAGTCACATGAACTCACTGGCCATGTTTGAGCTAAGCAACCTGGGAGATGGCAAATTCTGCACGACTTTGAATTAACCTTGACAGCATAATGTTCCTTGAAAAAACAGAGAACAAGAACAGTATCATTCTAAAAGCCATCATGCCAAGTATCCCATTCAGAGATTCAAATATTCAAATCTCCACATGCAAGTAGAGCAGATCTGCAGAAATATCAGTCTAACTTTTAAACTCTATTCCTGATTAATTAAAAGCACTCATTGAAATGTAAAGGTTTTACTGCCTGTAACCTGTGCTTAAATATTTCCACAGCCAGTTTGCAAAATAAATATTCTCCAAACCAGGAAACAGACACAAAGGTCTCCCTTGACTCTGATGATTTTCTATAATTTTTATGATGACATCATGATTCCAGGCACTAACCCTTGCTCTCACTATCACATGCTGGATGAATGCTACGCCGTCTCACCACCCCTTCCTGATCCCTTTGATCCAGGCAGACACACCAGCTGCAGCAGCTGCTGACATATGTCTGGAGGAAGAAAGTTCTGTTCCATGAAAGATTGGAAAATTTTCCTGGTTGATTCATTTGAAGCTGGAACAAACCTTCTGAATTTATTTTATGAAGAGAAACCTTGTCTCAAGCCTATGATGATTTCATTTTGACAAAATGGGAGTGTTTATATTTTGTGTTGTAATGCAGAGTTGAAAAATGTTTGAATATTAAAGAACATCAAAGTGAAAGCAGTTTAGTATACAAACTAGAAACATGTGTTGAAACAGGACTTTTTCTTCCATCTCATGAGCTGAAACATCAGCAAATTCAATTCCACTTCTCAGAGCATGTCAAATTCCTCAGATTTCCATATCCTAGCAGAGTTTTCCACCACTGCTTGTTTCATCACTTTCAATGCTTGTACCTACACCAGTTTCAGAGCTGCTTTGCATTGATACTCTAGTTACGAGTGTCCTATCACAGTATTTTTACATGTGGGGCCACATTTTGGGTTGTTTTTTTTTTGAGTACAGCTGTGCAAATTTGCTTGAAAAGGCAACCTAGCACAGGTCTGCTCGGGACACCAGCCAGCTCTGCCTGGCATGCAGTGAAATACAAATGGAGGTTTTTCTAGCTCTAATAATCACAGCCAGACCTGGTGCTGCTTAATTTAACAGCATAGCTCAGAGGCCAAGATTTTCTGTTTGCAGAATCACATGGGAATTGTAAAAGGCTCAGAATGTCTGAAAATCAGACAGCTTATCCAGATGGCTGAACAGCGTGCTTGGGGACACAACTTTAGGCAGACAGTCTCAAAAGTCTTGTCTGTACCAGCTGTAGTAGGAAGGAAGGTGATATCCCATTTTTCCTTTATACTGTGTGGAGATGTAGGTATTCAAATAATTGAACTAATTGAACTAATCATATTGCTTAGTTAAGAAATCTGACCTCTAAGCTAGAGCACATTACATTGTCCCCCTTTCACTGGGCATTCGTAACTTAATTATGCAAAAGTTAGTGCTTACTGTGAATGGAAAAGAAATCACATTTATCCTCATTATTGTCATTTATTTTGAAATGGGGAAACCATTTTTTTCTGCTATATTTTTCTGCAGCAGAAACTAGACAGGATATCATGGAAAAGTGCCTGCATGGGAGAACTGGTGCTAAGACAGGCCAGGACAGAGCAGCCTCGGGGGGAGAACCAGGGAAGGAGATGCTGAGGTAAGCAGCAAGGGTAACCTCCTCTGGCCACTAAGAGGTCATCTTTCCAGCTCTTCCACCATCTTTCCACAGGACCCATTTGAACTGAACACCTCAGTCTCCCAGATGTGCAACCATGTGGTCACAGGCAAAAGCCCCTTTTCCTGTGATTGCCTGTCATGTTGCTGGTTTGACATTCAGTCCTGTGACTCAACCTAGATGTGATGGACACACATCCATCTGTCCAAGGGGACACACAACAGTCTCTGGTCAAAGATGAGCCAGTCCTTTTCCGGAGCACATCTGATGAGATGCTGCAGGAGAGGACATGGCACGTATCCTTCAGGCACCTGCAGTGGCTGTGTGGCCCATCGTAGCTCAGATGCTGGCTGCTGCATCTTCTGAATCACAATTGATCCTCATTTCCTTCAGAGAGGGAATGTTGGTATCCTGGGAGCAAAAGGCACAGAAAAGCTTGTGTTCAGTTACCACCCACGTTCTTGGCCTAGCAAAAACTCTCCCCGGTTCAGTTACTCATGATCGAACAGCAGGGGGAGGTGAGCCTCTGCCCTGGGCCCTGTAGCTGCAACAGGCAGATGTATCCTGGATGCACAGTTCCACCAGCATGCAGTCCTCTCCTGCCCTAAGGTGAGCGACGAATTCCCTGGGGACTGCTTGTGGTGGCACTCTTTGTACCCTTTGGCACAGTGAGAACGGATGCTCTGGGTTCATTGCAAGCTGCCCTTGCTATAAGGGTTTCTTCTTCCTGGCCAAGCACAATTTTCCTTAAACAATATCTAGGTTTCCACCTTATCAGTACTCACCCACCCCTCACCAGACGTGAAACGCCTGTCCAAGCACTAAAACAACATGACCTTGCAGACTTTCATTTACCTGTTAACAAGCAGGTTGAAATTGCTGGTTACATGGCCAGCAATGCTGTGCAATGGCCAAGGAGCTTTAACATTTCACTTGTGGCTAACGAAAGCTGGCAGCAAGCTTGCCTCTTGCCCCTCTGCCACATGAAATCGCTGCAGCCCTTTGAACTTGATGGGCAGTACTGCTAATTAATCACAGCACAACTGTGAGCCCAGCAGGCACCTGCAGGGAGAATGCAGCTGCAGAGGGGAAGGGGAGCAGGGTGGTGCCGCTGTAAAGGGACTGTACCTCCTGGGTGAGGAGATAAGGGTGCCAGGAGTTATCTTCAAGCAGGAGGGTTTCCTTGATAAAGGACAGGTGTCATCACAGTAGGGCATTCACCCCACTGGCCCTGCTGCAAATGGATACCTCTCAAGTCCACAGTCAGACCTAGAGTTGCTCAGGGCACAAACTTAATTTTCAGCAGAATATTATAATTTAATTTTCTCTGGGGAAAAAAGATAGCTTTTCACTGTCACAGAGGCTGAACATTGAACAACTTTCCTTAAAAAAACAGAAATTGGAACTCAGTTGTGTTCTAAATAGAAGCTTATCAAACAGTAAATATCACAATCATCCATCATGATAGAGACAGTTATACTGCAGGAATCATATCACAGGAGATGTAGATCAGCTGAGAAGCTTGAGCACAGGAAAGTTCAGAGGTCTAAAGGAACAAGATTGCACCATTTCCCTGAAAGGTCAAATGCAATGTCCAAACTAGATCATGTCAGTGTATGAATTAGAGAGAAATTTTAGGAAACACCTTCTTGTTTCCCCTACAATGCACATTTTTCAGTGGTAAAACAGCTTAAATAAACCAATCCGACAAATTTTATAAAATAATTTTGTTTCAAATAATACCAAGAGGAAAAAAACGGTTAAGACAGCATGAGAAGACACACCACCCCCAGCAGAGACATTCCAACAGGAAACAAAACAACCCGTGGGCTCTGGGTGATTCAACTTTCCCAGCACAACCTAATCAATAATCTGACACGTGAACCTTGCCGACAGCCCTGCTCACAGGCAAACACGGGACACAAACACTGATTTCCCAGGGGGAGGGTGTCACCTCTGAGTGCATGGGAACAGTCACTGTTGCTCCACACACACCTGGGGCTTCAGGCAGGGAACTCTGACCCCATACGTAAGGATGTGGTGTTTGTCCCGGCTACATTTCAGTCCAAACTTAATTTCGCCATCGTTCCTGCTGTCCAAGCTAGTCCTCCGTGAAGGGTTTCCAGAGCTGTGGGAAGGGAAGGAAGGCCCACTTGGTAATATGCTGTTAGAACTGAGTGTATGCACACTCCATTCACTCTCCTTTGAAGAAGGAAGATGTGCTCTGGGAGCTCTGGCAGTCACAGTCCTGCCACGTGCCAGCAGTGTCATACTGATGCAAAAATGTAGACACCACATTGATAGGTAATAAGTAAGATGCAGAAAGTAATAATTTGCCTCAAATTGCCACTACTAGAGCTTCACTTGCAGAACCTGAGTCTGTTTGGGACAAATGTTCTTCGGAAATGTTGTAGACCCAAGAGGAATACGGATGCCAAGAAGAATGATTAGATGTCTAGAAACCTTTTCAGAAAAATTTAACTAATGGAGCAGGTTGCCTTGGGAAGCTGAGGGGGTTTCTAAGAATAGGTTAGAGAACATCTGTCGGAAATGGTTAAATTATATTTGATCTTATCTTGTAGGAGGGGAAGAGACTAGCTGGCCCTTCAACATCCCTTCCAGAGCTATTTTTGTGTTTCCATGACAACCCTTGCAGATAGATTTTTCTTTGTATCAAGGCACTGGGATGCTCTAAGGTGACTCATGAACGCGGATTTTGGGAGTTGACACTTAACACCTACATGTGAATGGCTACTAACAGTTTACCCTTAGACTGAGCTTTGTATTAATTATTTGAGGAGACTTTTAAAAATAAATCTGTTGTCATGCTATTATTATCCTATTTGCATCCTCCTATTGAAATTCAGCCAAGGATGGGATGGCAACAGAGAGATCTCACCCAGTTTTGGTAGGATGGAGAGGGAAGAACAACATTTCCTGTAATCACTACTAAAGGAAGTTCTTCTAAGTAAGATTTTCCAACTGGAGTTTACCCAGGTATCCCAGAGTTCACATCATTGCTCTTTTAAAAGCAGTGTTAGAACCAGTTGCTGGTGAGAATCTGGATTTGCATTGCCTGGCCGAGATGGGATGGTGCAGCTGCAGCCTGGGGAAGGCCCTGAGGAGGAACTGAACACAGTGCAGAACCAGTGCAGAAGATGCTGCCAGTTTGGACGTACTGAAAAGGAAGCCAAAGAAGAAGTGCAAACCGAGGGACCACGAATCAGCCTGGACTGATAAAGAAATATTCAGTAAGCAAATATTCTTGGCCAGGGAATGTGCTCTTACAAGACATTTCTGCAACAGCACTAGGACAGAAGATGGAAACAGCTATCGAGTGACAGTGAGCTGTTCAGATACAACAGGTGAGATGGGGAAAACTCACTTTGCCTTTTAGAGACAAACCTAAATTTTCCTCCCTAAGTGGTATTCTACACCCTCCTTATGTAACTGTAGGAAAATGTTAGGTAAACAGTCTCTGGTCTGCTACCCTGAGCAAGCTCTTAACCAGCCTGGCAGGCAGCTTGGCAATCGCCTAGGATTCAAAAGCCCGGATGGAAAATTCTGAAACAGAAGCTCTTGCCACGTCGCATGTTGGCATCCTGAGGAAAAGACCTTGGCCTGGAACCAGGTCCTTCCGAGTTAGAAAATCAACCCCTGGGACAAGCTAGCATGGATACTTTTTAATTGTAATTTACACACTGCTCAAACAATTTTAGACAGTGACAGAGGCACAAGAGTAATAAGACCACCCAAGCACCTACTAAGACATAATCACAGCAATTATGAACTGATATTACATGGTGTTAAAAAAACAACCGCTTGCCATTCCCTACCTCCAAACTGTTTTTCTTGAATTTTTTTCCCTTTGCCACACCCTACTTCAGCTTCACACGACATTCTCACAGGGCCAGCCCAGGCCACATGCCCAGGGGGGAATCTGCTGATCCCCCAAGATATATCCAATGCCCCTTTACAGGCTGCCTTGTCTGGAGCCGCAGCCAGCCAGCCAGCCAGAGCAAAAGCTGGGACACCTGGGCTAGGGAAGGTGTCTCACCCTTTGGCTGTTCTTACTGAGAAAGACGGCAGCAGAAACATAGTGAGGAGCTGGGCCAGATTCACATCTCACTTGGGTTAGTCTTTAACCTGTGAATATATTGGTGTGCAGCTGTGGATAGCAAGATCAAAGTGAGCTATCATGCTCAAAAGGGAATACAGAGCAGAGGCAGCTCTAGGTCAAAGCCATAGGAAGGGCGCTGTGATGCTTAGTTGCATTTATAGTTGCTCTATATTATATCATACATTGTGTTCTTCCTGCCTCTGCAGTCTGCCAGCAATCCAGAACTGGAAGTTCCTGAGGAAATGGCCTTTAGCTCTTCCACCTGTCCCCGGTGTGGCTTGTAGAGACCTCTCCATTGCTCTAGGACAATGCAGGACATGGACTGGGACAGCTGGCACTGCTGCATTCAGACAACTTATTTAACTTCTGAAAAACTTCCCTAGCATGCATGGAAGGTACTGAGATGAAAATGTAATAGGCTAAAAGGCACAGTGGAGTCCTTCACAGCAACATGAGATGAAGATGCATTATTTTATTTTTGGTATCATTCAATCCTTTCCCCACACAGGACAACATCCAGGCAGCAGAAAGGTAATACTGTGCTTCTCAGTATTACCAAGAGTTACAGTATCCAGCTGTAACTCTGGATACTTCAGATTAAGTATCTCTGGTCTAAGGGATTTGTTTTTATTCCTTCTGTAGTCAACAGATAGAGCAAGGCAGCTGCAAAGGGGTGATTCACCCCAACCTAAAATAGATGGAATGAGTCATGACCAGACAGGCTTATCTCCTTTCACTGATTATAGAGACCAGACAAATAGGTTAGGTGAGATGCCATGGCTTTTAGATGGCTAAAATTAAATGTGTGGTATCCCACTCTGTAATCACAGAGGTCTGTAGGTTTCCTGACCCAAGGATTTTTTTTTTCTGAGAGAGAATTTTTTCCATCTTTCACTGCTGATGAAATGGTATCAAGTGTTCTTGTGCATTTAGAGAAATGTAGCCCAAAGAGAGGTCTCAGCTCTCAGCACAATAGCAGAAATTCCAGAGGAGGATAAATAGGGCTCTAGGCAGTGAGACATGAAGAAAATCCTAAGTTATGTGTGCTCCACAGTGACTTAGCAGAATGGGAAGTGTGTATTATTAGTAAAATGTATTTGTGGTCCCCCAGCACCACTTGCTCTTGCAGTTAAACAAACACACCATGGGACACTTTCTACAGACACTGAACAAGGAACCAACTGAATACTGCTAGAAGATTACAAGATGCCTAAAACCTGGCCTTTTACTGCAGGTATTTTGTGTAAAATCTGCAATCTCTACTCCTCTGTGTATGTTTTAAGAAATCTCTTTCCTCCTGGCAGAGAAGAGGTGCAAGATTTGCCACAACAGAGTAGAAATGCAGCCATGTAGCTTCTCAAAGTTTCAGCATGTTTACAAAATAATAACGGCGTGTGGCATAGCTTAGGGCAAAGCTGCTAAAAACAAGGAAAATCTGTTTTGCTGGATAACGTACTGAGCAGGATGGTTATGGGGTGAGCCGTAATATCTGAGCCCAGAAAAGACTGGGGCAGTGGGATGGAGATGGAGAGCAGAGCTTCTGGCAGAGAGCAGAGCAATGCCTTTGCGCTGCCAAGCACATTTCCTGCAGTGTCAGTATTTGCTTTGATTGCATTTTCCACATGACATCTGCCAAGGTGGCAGAGTTGCAGAAGAATAAAGCCTATGGACAGTGGCAGTTTCTTTGGAATTTGTGATGGAAATTGAAACACCCCAGCATAAACAAAAGGCCCGTGACTCATGCTGCGAGGGACACTGTGTGGGTATAGACTAAGACCTCAAGAAACAAGGGTGAGCTGCTGCTTGGGAGTGTCTGGAACACAAACCAAAGCAAATATATTTCAGCACAGCTGTATTGAAACTGGGGAGACCATTTAGCTGAAATCTCTAACAGCTGCTTAGGACCAAGCACTTCTAGAACACTTGAAGCAATTTACAGTGTTACTTCTTGTGATGAAGGCGGTCTCCATCACTCCCAAGTTAAAGAAGGGTTAAATAACAGCATCCCAGGATCCCAGGGCTACCTGACATGTAGACTCAGACCACCTGGTAGATAGCTACATAAGGGAGCAATTCACTGGCCAGTTGCAGTAGTGAGGAGTTAAAATCCTTGCTTCCACTTTCTTTAGACAAATAAATTTTTCTGTGGTTGCCTGGAAGGAAAAGCAGGCTGTGGTATGTGGACATCTGGGAGAGATTCAGGCCACCCTTTGTGGTGTGGGGGGAGACCAGAGTGGTGAGGCTGCTGTGGGCCACCTCCTACCCCAGGCTTCTTGATGGTTTGGCAATGGCCTTACAGCTCCTGCTTCTCTTGCAGCTGCACTGGGATGCAATGTCCCCTAGCAGCCTACATCTGAAGGAGATGGCCTTGTCCACACCAGGTTGTTCTATGTGTGCCTTCCTGTCCCTGGAGTATGTGGCTTGCCAAGAAAATAAGTTTCTGAAAAACCTCACAGAACAGGAATACAGGACCTACCAAAGGAACAGCAGAATAATGAAATGAGAGAGCTAACAGCTCCTGGAACTCCCTTTCCAGCAGTGCTGGGTGTGGCTTCCTATTTACCTTTGACAGTATTTTTCTCACATCATGAGGACAAGTGGCACAGACTTTGCTTTTCTGCATGGAGGCACGGAACGGACGGCCCTGGCAGAGTCAGACCCCATTGAGCTGCTCAAAGACTGTGCTTTCTGCTGAGATGTCCCCATCTGAACAGTCTCCTTGAATGTCTCCTACTGAGTGTCCAGAGGCACAGCAGCAGAAAAACACTCTGTGCTAACACTTCCATGCAGAATTGTTTTGGAAACAGTCAAACATGCCAAGTGTAAAAAAAAAAAAAAAAAGGCATTTTACCTAAAGGAAATTACTTCTGCCAGACAATGAGCTATCAGATCCCTTCCAGATGGAATTTGTGTTTTGAATCAACGCTGTGCCCCAAGGAACCATGTTACAGGGAAGCAGGCACTGACCTTGGAGGAAGCGGAAATGTTTGCATGACTCCTCTGTGCCTGCTGCAGATCAGAGCTGACACTCCTTTTAATGGACATGCAAAGTTCAAGGCAATACAATTATAGGTTTGAAAATAGACATGGAACGAAGGCACTGAAGGGCTCAGTGCTTTTTGGAGGTGGTTTGGTTTCTCTCAAACCGATGGAGGGACCCTTAAATAGGTAGTGAGCATGGGAAGGAGTCTCAACTGCAGGAAGAACGTATAACAGGTCAGTAATTGTGATTCCAAATGCACTGAAATCCAGTAATGTCAGAGTGATGCTGATGCCAGCTTTATGCACCCTGCTGTGGCACTATGGCCTGACACAGCTGTTTTCTGCATCGCCTGGCCGCAGTGCTCCTTGGGCTGGCAGCACTCGCTCCTCTTCCCTGCAAAGAGCCGGAGCAGAGCAGGGCTGTCTGCATCTTATGGAGCCTCAAAGAGGGTTTATGCCCTGTTTTCAAGAGAGATACAGGAAAAAAACCATCTTGTGGGGTAAGCTGTGCTGTGGACTGATAGTCACAGGCATATTTCATTTCCTAGGTAAATCATATGACAGGGGGAGCAGAAGGCTTGTGACTGTCCAAAAGACACAGATGCACAGCCAGCCCTGACCCTCACTGCCTCTTTGTCCAAAGACTGGTGGTATCATGCTAGGAGGTGAATCACAGTGCTGGTTTCCCCTGTTTTTATGAAAGATGCAAGTAGTAGTGCCCATGGCTGTTATATGATCTGCTTCCTCGTTAGAATGTTCTTCCAAAAACAACATTCCTTTGGTATTATCTTCTCTTTTCTCTCCTTTCCCCTTCTTCCTAATCCCTTCTCCACAGAATGGCCATTTGTCACTGTCTTCTCAGACTAAATTCCCCACCAAACCCTCCACCGGAGGTGGAGAGAAGGGGCTGCAAACATCCTGCATACCAGTGCTCAAGGCTTCACAATGCCTTGCACAGACAAGCCATGTTGTCTTCTCCAAAACTTTCCACAGTCAAAAAACATATTATGTTTCAAAACATATTATCTTGGAGGTGAGGTGGGCAGTAGAGTGGCTTGTACATGCCAAGAAAGCTTAGTGGGGGTGTTCGAGGAGCAGGAAAGGATCTTGTTCTGCTCTCCTTCATCTGTCGCTTAATCAGGCTTGCCACTCAGTGAGCAGCTGGTAGATTTTTAATTAAAACATCTACCTCACGACTTCTATTTGGTTCAAGGTTTACAACACTGAAATTACCAGCAGAATGCTGTAAATAAACTCATGTAATTTTTGCAGGTCAGGCACTAATTTTGACAATCTTAACTCAAGCACTTTACTACAGGTTTTTATGTGGATGTTTTCAAACAGCTGAAGGCAGGGGACCAGGTCAGAACTCAGACTAGGGCAGCTTGTCAAGGGAAAGAGGGCCAGAGTGAGGAGAAAACCAGATTGTATACAGTCTAGCATTGCTGTGGTTTAAGTCTCTTAGGATTAAATAACTTCACTGAGAGCAGCCAGAAAAGAGCTCCAAATGTACACTGCAGCTGCAAGCAGCATAGGCACAGCCTGAGGAACAAGGCGGTGTCTTGGTAGTCACATACCTGAAACCACTTGCCATTGCTCAGGGCTAATGTCTAGACCGTGCTTTCACTCATCTCCCTCTGAACAACCCCCACCAGTGGCTAAGAAATGTCCTCAGGCGGGTGTGGAGGAAAACAGCCAAAGGCTCTTGCTTAAACCAGTCCTCTGCTTGCATTTGCTTCAGAGCAGTCCCCCCAACCAAGGCGCACAGACCAGAGAACAAAGCGTTAGACCCTCAGGACTGGATCTCGTTTTCTGGGAAGTCGGTGACTAATCCCCGAGGAATGGTTGCGGGTGGGAGACGGCTGCTGCACAGTGCCGCTGCCTCACAGCTCGGCTCGCCCGCGATGGTGGGCTGAAGGCGGCTCCGAGGAGCTCCGCAATGAGCACACCTCCTCATGTTGCCCAGTAACCGCGGAAACGTCGCTGTTTCTCCCACTGAGCCGTCCCATCCACCCCTGCCAGCCCAAGCACTTCACCTCTGGCTGGACTGGTCATCACAGAGATGCTGGATGAAGACTGATCAGACAGGCAACAGGGGAAGGGGTGGACTCTCCTGTTGATGAAATTCAAAATTTCTTCTCCAGGAGAAATCTAGCTATCCCTGTACTGGGGAAGAAGTGGCCATCAGAAGCTGCACACTTTCACTGATGGGGAGAGCTGGAAAGAAAATAAATGAAAAGACAAAACTTGCTTCATACTTGCTTTCATACCCTTCAAATCTGAAGACCTGAATTAATCTAAACCAGGGGATTTAAAGCTAACATTTCACCTCTTGGGGCAGAGTCAGACTAAAACATCCACTCCCTTTGGCCTGCCTTCTGAGTCCGTGTCAGAAATAAGGGTTTGTGTGTTGGAAAGTCCCTTGTGCTCCAGCAGTGACAGCAAAAGCTGGGAAATCAACCCATTCCTGGAAAACCCCTGCAACTCCAGCAGCTCCAGGCTGAAGAGAGAAGCTAGAAATGATGAGTGTTGCACTCCAGGAAAGCCCAGCCAGCCTAGAGAGCCGGACAGGGCCTGCACAGAGCACCACGGTCACAGGGGCACGCTGCAAAACAGCAGCACTGGGAGCTGCGGGTGGTGAAGCACAGTGGGAGAGGGTGGTGGAAAGGAGCCTGGGCTTTTGCAGCAGGGAAAAATCCAGGAGAATGAAGATGGCTGAGTGATTTTCCTTTCCTCCCCCCAGCCTCCTCTGTAGGACAGAAGTTACCAGGGGCCATCTGAGACTGAGTGGGACCAGCATCTGCTTCCTCTGCATTTTCATTTTGTTTATATATGTGTATTACTGTCTGGAAGAAATGTCTTCTGCATTCCAGACAGGGATAATGAAATCCATTCAGGGCGGGCAGAATGGGGATGACGGGTAAGGCATCCCAGACAGCCCAAGTCAAGGCCTTGGCTGTGCACAGGCAGCAGCCCAGAGGTTCCACATCATTGCCATACACCCTCACACACAGGACTCTGCTTCCTTCAGCCTCCTCCCCCTTCCTCCCCCTGATCCCTTCTCTTCCCCTTCATCCGGTTCCCGAGGGAACCAAAGTGCACTTAGGAAGGTGCAACTCATCATCCTGGGACTTGCTCAGAGTATTCAAAACCCCTTTCTCATCAGGGTTTTTCACATCAAATTAGTTTGATAAACGTTTTGACCTCTGCATACCACTGATAAACTCTGAGGGCTGGTCCCCTCCTCCGTCTACCCTTACTGTAAATATCTTGCAGATGCTCTGCTCATTTTTGTTCTTTTACAGCCAGCTGGCAACTTTGTTGGCATGCCAAAGAATTTCAGACCTCGGAGCAAAGCAACCTTTTAGTGTTCAGCTCTGAATGTTTTCTCACCAATAAGCCAATCAGTTGATATTTTAAGGCTTCTATTTAATTTTGCCACTAGACCATTGGACAAAATGTGTAGTCTAGAAAATTCTGCCCATTAGAATGAGAATATTAAATGTATGCAGCTGAGAAACTTTATGGAAAGGGCCAAGTAAATTTCACAGAAGGTTAATGCCTTCAGACAAAATATTTAAACCAGTCTATAACATTTTATAATATGGATAGAATTTTCTAATAAATTCCTTAGGTGAGGCTAAAAGTTCACCTGGAAGGATCTCCTTCAGTATTGAATTTTCATTTGTTGGGTACATCTCAGACATTTCCAAATCTGTTCCCATATAATAGCATTGTTTTCATCCTTATGACATGCTAAAGATTTTCCACAGAAGAAGCAATGCAGATGACAGGATCTGCTAGGTCGTACCACTGTAGGCATCAGCATGCACAAACTGCATTAAGACCATGAGGCTGACATCTGAGGAATGTGCACAAAATCACGGGAAAAAATGTGCTGGACACAGTTGATTTGGAGCCCCTGTGGTGCTCTGTGCTATGCAAGGAAGAAAGCCAGAGAGAGAGGAATTCAGTTCTGTCTCTGTCAGTGGTGAGAAGAACAGATGAAGCTCAGGGGAGGGTGGTTTGAGGCTGGCTCAGTATTACCTGTCTTTAATGGAGCTCATTAGTTTGGACTCGGAGCCACACAAACCCAGTCACACGGCTCCCAGGCGGCCTCAGGCACAGGCAGGGTGAGGCTGCCTGCTCACCATACACCACACAGGCAGATGCCCGGAGCAATAGGCTTGTCTGAAGGAAGCCAAGTTAAGCCTGTGGTTTTCAAGTGTTCCCAGCACTCGCTCCTCTCCCGTCGCCACCCCCGTGTTATTCCCATGCAGCAGCCGGGGGAGCTCTGAAGCGAATTCCAAACGGGCACTGACTTTTCCTCCGTCTCCACACAGACTGTTAGTGTAGTGACCCACCCCAGCATGTAATATCACGCGTGACACCCTCAACATGAGCAACAGGGAGGTGTGAGGGTGACGTAACCAGAAGCGTGGGTACAAACTGGTTAGGCAGGTGTAGCTGTTGGGTAAAACATCTACGGAGTTTGGCTCTGAAATGGAGGGGTTAATCTGTGAGCAAGTGGGGGAAAAGTGTAATAATGTGAAGATCAGCTGAACATGGTGGGGTCGACAAAGACAGGAACAGGAGTGGAAAATCAGGGAGGTCTGAGAAGCACCAGGAGAGGATGGAGCAGTGAAACTGAGGGAAAACAGCATTTTGAGGAGAGAGTTAGGCTGCCGAGTGGAGTGGAGGAACAGAAGCTAGATTGATGACATGTCAAACAGTCCTGAAAGAGGCAAATCTAACATGAAGTTACAGATCCTGTTTCTGAGGCAGAAGTGATTGATTTGTGTATCACTGTTACTTTTATCCAGCCTACCAAATCAAAGGTGGTTTGCTGTCACAGCATGATTCAGGCATTTTCAAGAACCATTGCTGGATTACACAGCTGAATACATCAAGCAGTTATGTCTAACTCACTTGAGTGAATGCACTGGTAAAGAAGACACTGTTTTAAATCTTTATGGATGCTCTAGTAAAAGTTCCTCTTCCCTGCACGCACTGTATTTCCACTTTCCCCTTTCTCCTCCAAATGCCATCTTTTCCTCTGACTTGTTAGATAGGAATCACAGATAGGAAGCCTGCCTGACCAGCTGCCTTCTGACTCTTGGCAAGTGAGAAGGTTACAGGAATGGATTCACAGACAGTGTGTGCAGAGTCAGACAGAGACACAGCTGAATGACTTGCTTCCCCTGCTCAGCACCACCTCTGAACCACATCCCAATCCATCAGCTTCTGACCACTGAAACACTGTCTCTGAGTGGCCCTGGGATGAATCCCTGCCTTGCCAAAGTGTCAGCACACAGCAACCCTGCCAGTCCCCACTAGCATCAGCCCTAACCCTTTGCAGTCCTTTGGAATTGTCCCATCACAGTCTAATCAGCTCGATCAGACTTTCCCATTCCTGTCACAACTAGTGTCAAATTGAAACAATTGAATCAAGGTCTGAGAACCTGCTTTTCCCAGTCTGTCATTACACCTTTATTTATTATCCCATCCAGACCTCAGTCTGGATGTCTTCCCCCCAGTTTATTCACACATCTTCTGACGTAGTCTTTTCCTGTTTTTTTCCTTCCAGACCCAGTGCTAACTGGGTTATGAAGTCAACCAGCTTGAACCCAAGTTCTTAGCAGTGACCTCTTCACCTGTGACGTAGGGAAGTCCTGCAGCTCACAGCAAACTGGGGCAGAGGTGCCCAGTGGCCTGACCTGCCTGATGGGTGTGAGATTTCCAGCAGCAAACCAAAACCACTAAACAAAATATAAGCATTTTGCAGAAAATACATAGCAGGGTATGAACACAGTGGAGCTGAGAAGGATTTTCCCATGTATGTTATGCTGCCCGAAGAAGGAAGAGTTAGAGAAAAATTTAAGACAGTGGCCTTTCTGATGGGGTACAGGCAAGATGGCAATCAGGACTGTTACAGGACTGGAATATTGCAGCCTGATTAAATTGTGTCACTTTTTCATGGATGTGAAAGTGCCAGTGTAGCTAGAGGGCTGTAACTGAGGGGACAGAAGGAGTCTGGGTCACCTGGTTGCTGAGGCAGGGGATGCCAGGCACATGTATCCCATCATCTGCAGTACAGAGCAGGCCAGAAGAGTTACAGGTAAGGAACAGGCCAGTGAAGCAGTAAAGGAGATTCTTCTATTTTGTTTAGGTATTGTAGCCTTGTTTCCAGCCTTGTAATGCAAACCCAGATTCTGTTTCTTCCTGAGTAAACTCTTCCTCTGTCTTTATCCTTACATTCCTCTGCAGCTGGAAGGAGTCCAAGTGTGACCAAGTGGCTTCTTTGTTTGTTTGTTTGTGATAACTAACATAAATAAAGCACTGTATACCCTCCCCATCTTGGGTGTTTGCGCTTTGACATCTGTTTAGCTTCATAAAATACAAGGACCCACCCTTGTCTCCTTGAGGCTGAATGAAATGGGAAGCAGACAACATGGAAAAGAAGTTAAAGAAAAGCAAGACATTGTATACACAGACCTACTCTGTCAGAGGCCTTATACATTGGGAGCTGGTTCTTATCAGCCTGTGGGCACACAACCAGGCAGTCTGCAAAGTTGCTAGGACACAGGCACACAACTGCAGCACCTGCAAAAGCTGTTTTGTGATTACATGATTATGTAATACAGTGTGAGGTAATGTGAAACTACACCTGAAGCCGCTGAAAAACCCGGCCGGTAAACAAGAGGTTCAGTTTGGCATAGATCTACAATGCATGTGTAAAAAAGCCAACAACCTCCCACATGCATGTGTAAATCAGGCTCCCAGGTCATATGTTTGAGTCTGTAATACAGGTTTTACCGTAGATGACTTTCAGCTTTGGACACTGTGCTCCACAGAGTTATTTTATTCCCAAGAGAAGCAGCTTTGTGTGGAGCAAAAGAGAGATTAATCACTTCAGTGAGTAAGGGCTTACATCTCTCTCTGCTTATCCTGTCTCCTACTCCACCAGGTCCTCAGAAGCCGTCGATGGCTTTAACCCATACTGGCCACCAAGGATCCCCAGGCTGAGATATTTGTGTCCTACTGATGCAGCTACCATCCAGATGTGCCCATTTCTCCCCAGTAAGGCAAAGTGTAACATAAATCCTGTGAAAGTTATTCTGTTCTCATTTAAACAATCTTCATAAAGAAATCTGTCTCTTTTAAATCCCTATAACTTACAAAAGGAAAAAGGAAGCATAAATCAAACATAAGTTTAAATGACCTGGACATGGGCCTCAGCAGGAAAATCTAAAATGGTCTGTGGTCACAAGAACAATTTTCACTCCATGTTTCTGGACTTCATAACACACCAGCAAAAGCACTCGACATTGGGAAAATAGATCTCTTAATGGAAATATTATAGAGTTGTAATTTGCTTAGGCAGCAGTTTCTGTAAAAAGATTTCTTACTATTCTAAGGAAATTAAAAACGTGTGTTTTGGGTTCATATAAAAAGCACAGCCATAAGCAGTGAGAGAGGCCAGTAAACAGCAAGTGTGTTTCAGCAAAAGCCTTGGTGTAGTGCTATTTTAAGGACAGCTGGATGCAAGTATAGACTGCTGTGCAGAAGGACTTTAGCAGACTTGTATGGACAAGATGTTAACTTGAAATGTAATGGATGGCATTATCAATATTGAATGTACTGAAACTGGTTTAGGACGGACTTCACACTGATGACAATTTCCTTGTCATCAAATTTTGCCTTTGCCCATGATTCATTGTCATGACACCATTAAACCAGCAAGCTCTGCAGAGGGACATTACCTTCACTTTTATCTGCTTTCCAGATGCTCTTGCAGGCTAAAGGAACATTTTACACAAAATAGTGGATGGCTTGTTTTTCTCAGGATGCCCTCTGGATTACGATCTGGAGGCTCAGGATGTAACTACTTGTGGTGCCAAAGTGCAGGGACAGTTACATGCTTATTTACAGGATTTACTTAGTACATATTGAAGTGTGAAACCTCAGTGGATCTCTCTGAGTGAATTATATGGATTGCATTGCTGGCATAGTGGTAAAGCAGAAGCATAGAACTGTACACATTGAATTACACAACTTCCAAATATTTTGAAGTGTACCAGAGTAGTTAATATATACAAAATCACAATTTTTCTGTTACTAAATCCATTACTTATCAGTCAAACAAATAATTTTGAGTAGGTCTTGGTTGCCATAAAACAGTTCTATGGGGGAAGAAATATTTAAACAGGATAAGTGACTTCAGGTGTAAGCCTTTCTAAAATAGCTGAATGTTCAAAATAATCTGAGCACTCACGTTAAAAAAAAATCAGGTCTTAATTTTATCTCATATCCAATGCCCCAGAAAGAAGTTATGTCAATGTAATGACAAACTGGTGTCAGATCTTTGCAAAATCTAGCTCTGATGTACAATCTGAAACTGAATCCCTTTGCATTTTCAGGATATCCAGATTAAGCATTTAGGTCTGGTCTTTTTTGGAGAGAGTGGCCCAGCTGAAATGCTTTGACAATAATTGAAACATGCCCAAGGTCGGAGTGCTGGTGAGAATCCAGGTTTCTAATTCTGACTCCTCTCTAATTTAAACCCCATAGTTGATGAATTTACTCAGAATAATGAAGGCTGAAGGATAAATGGGCTTGTGGTCATTTCTGGAAGACAAGTTGGTTTGTTGCTTTTTTTTACTGGAAAGAATTTATATTCATCACGCTAGGAATTTAGACTGACTTGTATCGTTTTTAAACACTATCATGTCAAAGAAACGGGAGAAGCCAAGAATTGCCCTGGATATCTAATAAAGGAGATATGACAACTGAAAATCAGTTTAGACAGGGATTGTCTAACTGCAGGTGTCCTAGTTAATAGTGAGCACATTCATGTCAGACAGCTAATGGTTTTCAATAGCAGCTCACTTGCACACCCACACAGCCCTAAGCAGTGTGCAGGCACCTTTTCTGGCATATCTGCAGTCCTGCCAGGACTGCACTCACAATGAGTTTCCCAGTTACAAACGCATCGTGCCTGGCTGAAGCAATGCAGGACAAGCTGACCTGCCGTGTGAACTTTTCACGGTTGTTTTTGTGATGTCTGGACCCTGTGGAATGTGTAAGTTTCCTGTTTCACCAGTGTACCATGACTTGCATTTTGGGCAGAGAAACATGTAAACATAATTAGATGGCTGGCAGCTACAATTCCCTTTGAAAATACTGTCAAGATTTGTGCCTTTCATTTATATTTTATTGGGGTGGATTAATCTGATATTGCTCGAGGCTAACTTGTCTATTGACTTAAGAATTTGGGAGTTTCCCAGCACACTGTTTATGGGTTGCATGTGCCTGTCTGTCCAGTATAAAGGTGATGCAGAAATTTTATAATTTTCACAAGTCAAGCACTCTTAATTTTAAGCTAGTAAAAGATGCGATGTGTCATCTGGCTTCTTTCTGGTTTTCCTCCCAAGTATCAAGATACACAGCTTTTAAATACCCACTAGCAGCAGGGTCTAGGCTTTCATAACTCGAAAAACATGTGTGTTTCCCTGCTGAGGGTGATGCGCTGAAAACAGTGATTCTGCTCCCAAAGCAGCCTCCTCCTCTGCCGATGCTGCTGCCCTCCGTGTGGAGGCTGAACTGAATCAATGTAAGGCCAATACATTATCGATCACCTTCTGGGCAGGCATAACAAGATTCACAGCCTCAGGGGCTGTAGGAAAAGGACAAAGGGGACTGACAAAGGGCAAGGTCTGCTGCTGGAGCTCAGCAGCTTCCTCCTCTAATTAGACACACAAATATCTGATTTTTGTAGAAACTGCAGACTGGGAATGTCCTTTTCACCCACCTCCCCACTGGCTGGGTAGGAGATACAGACTCCTGGTGTCATTGCCCTTTACATTTTCTCAAAATAAGAGGGCACCAGAACTTGTAAGGACTCTTAACAGGTCTTCACAGCAGTTCTCTGCAACCAGATAAGGATTTACTGCCCTGTCTGTGCTGGGGGAGGAGTATCACAGACAGATTGATTTCAATGCATCAGAACTTTCTCTCTGTGCTGACTCTGATTGCATTGAATAGACACGCTTTGCTAAATCACTTTTCCAGAATATCAAGGATGGAATTTAAAAACTAATAGGCACAATGAGGATATAGTACTAACTTATCTTAAGTCTCTTGCAAAGCTCTCACAGATGGGCTCCTAAAGCCAGACTGTGAGAACTGCTTGATGGCTGGTGACAGGGATGTGCATTGACACCCACAAAACCCAGGATGACTTTTCCTTCTTTTTCTCCTTTTGTGTCATGACAGTTTCCCTTTTTCTGCCACCATGTTAAATAGAGATACCTATTTAATTTAATCTTTAAAATATATTTTCTCCATTCCATTTGTCAGTTATGGACACACTTTATCATAGAATCTCAAAATGGTCTGGGTTGGAAGGGATATTAAAGATTATCTCATTCCAACCCCACTGCCATGGGCAGGGATGCCTTTCACTAGACCAGGTTCTGAAGACTCGTGAAAAGTCCCTGTCCAGGTTTCTTGCAGGCTCCTTATAGGTACTGGAAGGTGCTACAAGGTCTCCCCAGAGACTCCTCAAGGCTGAATAGCCCCATCTTGGACTGTCTTCACAGGAGAGGTGCTCCAGCCCTCTGATCACCTTTGTGGCACTTCTCAGTGTTCACCCTATGTTGTTCCCGTGCAGGGACCCCAGCTCTGGATGCAGAGCTCCAGGTGGGTCTCAGCAGAGCAGAGCAGAGGGGCAGAATCCCCTCCCTGCCCTGCTGCCCACGGGGCTCTGGATGCAGCCCAGGATGAGATTGCTTTTTCTGGGCTGTGAGTGCACATGTTTCTGTGTCATGTTCAACTTCTTGTCAGCCAACAGCCCCAAGTCCTTATTCTCACATCTGCCCTTAATGAAATCATGTTTGCTGTCACCAATCATTTCCTTATTTTCTATGTGACTTAGCATAATTTCCAGGAGGATCTGCTCCATGATCTTTCCAAGCAACAAAGTGAGACTGACCAATGTTTAGTTCTCTGGTTCTTCCTTATTTCCCATTTTAAAAAATGTGGGTTATCTTTCCCCTTTTCCAGTCAGTGGGCATTTTACAGGACTGCCACAACTTCCCAAAAATAATGGACAAGGGCTTAGCCACTTCATCTGGCAGTTCTCTCAGGACCCATGGATGCAACTCAGCAGGCCCCATGGACGTGTGCATCTTCACATTCCTTAGATGTTCTTGAACCTCATCCTGTCCTACAGCAGATAGCGCTTCATTCTCCCAATCTCTGATTTGGCCTTGTGTGACTCAGACAGTGTAGCTGGAGCACTTGCTGGTGAAGATTGAGGCAAAAAAAAAGTCATTGAGTACCTCAGCCTTCTCTGTATCTTGGGTAACCAAGTCTCCTGTTTTCTCCTGGAGAGGCCTCACATTTTCCCTAGTCTTCCTCACTGATGTACTTGTAGAAGCTTCTCTTGTTACGTTTGATAACCCTGGACAGATTTAATTCTATCAGGGCTTTGGTTTCCCTAATACAATCCCTGGCTGCTCAGGCCATCTCTCTGTACTCCTGCCAGGCTAAGGGAGTCTTCATTTCAAGTTCAGTTTGATCATGTTTTTTACATAAACCAAATATACCCACAGCTCAAAAATGCACACACAGCTCAATTTTTAGGGCAGAGTTACAGATCTTTCCTATTTTCCCGGTGGCAAGGCCAGCATAAAGAGTCCCTAGTGTACTTTCTGCTGGGATGTGAGCTCACAGCTTCCCAGCTGAGCTGACAGAATTGCTTGGGAGACCATACTGTACACATTTTTTCAGTATTGGAAATTACAGAAAAGTATTGGAAAGTATAGGAAAATACCTAATTATCTGAAAAATACCTAATTGTATTTGGAAATTATCTAGGTAAAATCCTCCCTGCTTTTCCATTTCCAGAACACTTTTTAATTCCAGAATGGAAGTTTTTCTGGAAAATGACCATTGTATTTTTATAGATGATCCAGGTCAGGGTTATCATTAGCTTAAGAGTTTCCAAACATGCTCTCCCAACCCTTTTTCCTCCTCCCAGGCTACCAGCAGTCTGCAAAAACTTGTAACAGCCACAGAGGGATCTTTCACTTGAGGCTATGCAGGAAAATTTTCTGATGCAGTCTCTAGTTAGTATCATACCAATTCTCCTTATCTACCCAGGATGAAAACTATAGGAAATCCCAGTCTAGACCTAAATTCCTAAGCAACTTCTTTATGTTGACTTTGAAAAATAAACTACATTTGAGGGATGTCTTTAGAGCAATTAGAGAGGTTCTCCCGTGTCATCTGTTGTTACTTGCACATTTTTATTGTTGCTTTTAAAAACATTTATAGAACACTTGGACCTAATCACAGTCATCAAGTATTTGTCTCTCTCAGATTGTTACTCCTCAGAGGCTGAGGATGGACTGATGCAGGCAGATCTCAGCCTATGGAAAGGACCAGGAGCTGTGCCTCACAAATCTAAGTTAATCACAGTACCCAAATTGCAATGATTTTTATTGGCAACTGGGTATGAACATGAGGTTTCTATGAAAAACCTTCTTTGGAAATATCAGAGTTTATAAATAGAAGGCAAATCTATCATGATCAGATTGACATTCCCTCACATGATTTTCTCTCCTATTAAAATGTTTATTTGTGATTTTCCCAGTAGATTCTGTTCAAAGGTAAGGAGCAAACCAGCAAAGAATATTACTGTATTATTGTTCTCCTATCATTGCAAAAATGCTATGACTTCTACAGCTGTTTGCAAATAAACAAACAAAAAGATAAAGATCTACAGGAGAAAAAAGAGATGGATGTATTTTTATAGTTACCACTGTGAAACAGTAACCACTGTGAACATTCAATCTCATTACAGGTATAGTCTGTATTTCAGGATTTTTCTAAGTTAGCCTTTTACCCAGTCCAATAACTTGCAAGAACTCGTATTCATGTCCTGGAAGGATATCTGTCTGCCTTGAAAATTCCTTTTTGGATTTGTGCCGAATCATAGGGGACAGCAACTACTTTCCTCTAATGCCCCATCACATCAGTCTGAGATATTGTGATTTACAGATATTCAGAGGTCTCCTTTCATCGGCAGAACCATGTAGATAAGGTTTAATATGAATGCAATCGAGTCTCAAATGCACAAATAACTAAAATTCCAAGTATACACAAGGCCAGCTATAGCTACCTGATGTGCTGGTTGGGAAGCCTGGTGGAAAACTCCATTCTGTTCCATCGGGAAAATTGTGCCCAGTTTGGCCCACCAGAAAATGGGAATTTATCTTCAGCTTTGATATTTTGTTCACATTCACCTTCAGCCTTGCTCAAGTGCTCTTCTGCTTTCCAAGATAATTAATGGGGGAAGTGAGGAGATCTGTGCTCCAGAAAGGTAGTACGTTCTGGGAAGGGAGTATTTTTAGGAGTGATAGCCTGGAAAATTAGTCAGGCTATAAGCTGACATAAGCTTTCTTCTTTTTTTTCTGGTTGTCAGCTCTACAATGTAAAGCTTCTCATTGTTGGGGTACTCATTCTTGGGTGTAAGTCTAGATGTATTAATTAAAACAGTCTTCAAAAAGATGAGCTCATGATCAGCAGGCTAGAAAAGCTGAATCTCATCGTGAAGGCTGCCCTCTCTACCACAGTTCCTGGGAAGAAACAATGGATGGAAGGAGAGAGAGGGGAGGAGGAGAGAGAGGCAGTATCAAAACAAGAGTGGGAGAAACAGCAGCAAACAGAAGGCAACAAACCCCACAGGGAAAACACAGGTCATGGAAGAGGGCAAAGGGATATAAAGTGGGGGTGTAAAGGAGAAAATTCAGACAAACAGAGAGCAAGTGGGCTGGAGACTGAAAGACAAAAGGTGTGGGGGAGGGTGGTGGAGAGGAGGAACTGGAGTAAGTTATTTAATCAATCCATCCCTGATGGATGCCATGTTCTCTCAAAAATTTACACATGTAGTGTCTTTGAATTTATTTAGATGCATGGCTATGAAACCCAAATTGTACTCTGATCAGTGAACTGTCAGCATCAATGGTGTTTAATGGCTGGTCTTGACACTAGTAAGGATATCTTGCATACCTGATTTACAGCCCTGAGGAAATAGACTATGAAAGAATCATACACACCGAAATTTCAGTTTAATGGACACAGCCTATATATCCAACAGAAACACTGAGCGTTCTTCTTATATTATTTTGTTATGGATTTCAACTCAGAGCAACAAAATCATGTGTTCCTATGGATGAAAATTTAAATTAAACATAAATTGGTCCTATTGATTAGCTATCTATAGAGTTTCAACATGCCACTACTTGGAGGTATGATGAGAAGCACTCAATCTCTTAAGCACATCTTCAGAGCACTTCTGTAGCAGGGAAAGGAGAACCTTAGAATGGTGCATTTATATGAAATAAAAAGATTGAAGAATATGACTATGTGTTGGAGTGCTTTTGACTAGACATAATACACACACCACCGCAGGTTTTAGGTATTTTTCTGTCATTTATGCATCACATTCTTATATTTATAATCTGTTCTATTTTAGTATAACTATTTTCGTGATAAGTAAACCTATAAGCTACCTAAGTAAATGTTTCCAGGACTGGTCCTTAACTGATTTTAGTATCATTATCAGTTCTGGCCATCTGTTATTTCATTCTAATTCTGTAAATGAATGTCTGTCCTTTGAGAATTTCAAGAACCAGAAAGTAACAATGAGCCTCTTCTGCAGTTCCAGACTGAATACTCTAACAATTATTCATTGATGGAATATGCAGAAAAAGACTTCTTATTGACAGTATAATTTATAAGGATAATTTGCTTTTGCTAAAAGTATTATAACATTTCTGTGCAAAGATGTGGCTGGCTTAACTGTGTGCTTAGCCAGTTTTGAGCTGGTCTTTGGTGATGCAACCTAACCCAAAGAACAAGTACATAATCAGATAAGTAGCTCTGTGTTAATGGTACATCAAGATTTTGGATTATTGGGGTTTCCACCTAATTCATTTTAGTTTGAGGATCATAGATTCCAAGTTGGTAAGTAAAGAGAATTAAAAACTCACAACCAATGAAAAGAAGCTTTCAGATCTGCCATCTATACTGGTATGGCTGGAATGCTGGTGAAGGATACAGTCAGGAACTTAGGATTCAGTGCTTACTCAGCTTTTGTTAGCAGTGCCATAATTAGTTTTCATAATGAGATAATACCTAAAGAAACAGCCTTTACTGTTACTGGGAGCTGTGACCATGTAAATGGAAGCAGAGCTGGCTCCTCAACCAGAGATCTATGAGATATTAGCTAAAGGAAAGAATGGAGCACATGGATAGGTTCTTATTTACACCAAGGCAGGAAAAGCAGTGAAAATGTAATTGGATCCACTTCAAGGGAATTTAAAATGCAGTAGACAATACAAATCATGCCTGTAAATGAGAAGATAATCTATTCCATTAGATTAAATTGGAATTATATTAAGATTTTGTAATTTTTTGTAATTTTTACACTAGGTTCTTGATGAATAAATATCCTCAGAAGATAAAAGTGTTGATGTTAAATGCAATTCCACATACAGCAAGAAGCCCACAAAGCAGAACTCTGTGGTAATCTCCTTACCCTGAGACTGATCACAATTGGACAGTAAACTGAAGGGAAGAGACTGTTCTCTGACTATCCAGGAGAGGAAGAAGTGGGGGAAAAAAAAAAAATATATATACACACACACACACACACATATATATGTGTATATATATATATATGTANTGTCTGCATTAACATTGTGGTTTGGTGCGGCTACAGAGTTAATCTCCCACCATTTTGGTTTGACTTGAAGAGCAACTTTGGTGCATATGAATCTCAGAATTACAGAAGCACAGAATCAGCTGAATTGGAAGGGACCCTCAAGGATGATCAAGTCCAACTCCTGGCCCTGCACAGCACACCCCAAGAGTCACACCATGTGCCTGAGGGCATTCAAATGTTTCTTGAGCTCTGTCAAGCTGATGCTGTGTCCACTTCTCCGGGGAGCCTGCTCCAGTGCCCAACAACCCTTTAGGTTAAGAACCTTTTGCTGATCTCCAACCTAAACCTCCCCTGACAAAACTTCAGGCCCTTCCCTCAGACCCTATCACTGGTCACCACAGAGAAGGGATCAATTAGATTCAGAAGAACCTCCCCCCCAAATGCCTAATAAACGTTCCAGCTCCTTGGAGGCATGGAAGGAGGAGAGTATAGGGGTCTAAATCAGCAATTTGCTCTTTGGATTTCTTTGAACCACCCACTTTGGGGGCATTTTGCTCAGGGGACAAGACCAAATGTTGTCTGAAGGAAAAACTCCCAACTGGTGTAGTGAAACTATGGGGGCCTAAGCCTCAATATCTTGCTGAAGCAGGCATTGGCAGTAATTGTTCTGGCTGGGAAGGTGTATCTCACTGAGCCCTGCTATTCATTGTGTAATATTCATTCCTCATTGATGGAAAAAACTTCTGATTTGACATATTCTGAAGGACATGTGAGACACTCAGGTTCCTGAGACTGACAGCAGTCTTGAGAAGGTGTGGTGCTGAGAAAGACAGGTTAAGGGAAGTTCAAAAGCTGCATGAAAGCTCTGGCAGAAATAAAAGTGAATATGAAATTCAAAGGCAAGACTGCCATTCCAAAGGGAATTTCTCATTCCATGAATTAGATTAATAAAAACTCTCAGGGCAAAGGGACCTATTTGCTTTCTCCAGAAAATACAGTACTTCAAACAAATCTCAAAAAGCCCTGGCCATGTTGAAGTAAGAAGTTGGTACCAGAGACAGGATCTTCACGAGTCTGCCTCTCATTCTAACCAAGTACTATCTCACTGCAGCCTCTGAATAATGCAGCATCCCGATATAACTGTAGTAAATGTGATTCCAACTTCATGCTGCATACTACTTCTTATACAAATTGGCTTAGAACATGAGATGCAGGATTCTGGAAAAAATAGCAAGGCTGAGTATAAGAGTGATAAAATGTAATTGTGACGTTTTGACCCAAATTGAAACTTGTTGGATATCCAATGAGAGAAGGAGAAGTTTATGAAACTTGATCCAAAAGGCAGAATAGCAGAGGCTAAGACTTTTGCACAGCAGGAAATCAGTTCTGGACAGAGATCAAGTGTGGACCAAGCTAATGACAGAAAATAGAAATATATCCAAATACGGAGATTTTAGCAACTTCATTTAAAATATTTGCAAGTAATAACTTCAGTATACCATTTAGCTGTTTCTTTAACATGATAAATATTTAAATATGATTCCTCAGGGATAGCTGCCTAGAGAAAATTAAGTTGTGGAGTTTGGAAGGCTCATTTAATAAAAGAGGGAAGGTGGCCTACACTTCTTTTAAAATAAAATGACAGTAAATGATGGTTTAAGAACCATTTTGTAAGCTTTCATATGCACAAATATCCTCAAGAATTTCCTTTCTTTGAATTTTCTAAAGAAAAACCTCTTGGTTTTGCATATGGTTGCAGAAGCAAATACTGAGAAAAGGCAATAAAATTATTTTAAGGTACTTGGTTTTTATTTCATTCCAACAATCACCATCTAATGTTCATAGGAAAAAAACGTGTACTATATCCATCTGCCTCTACTCTTCAGCATCCAATTGCAGCTATAATTTTGTTACTCAGCTATTTAAAATGCAATTGACAACATCCTTACTGCTAATATGTATGCACTGTTTATTTGCAAAGATATGCATTTTCAATTGCAGAGTAAAATAAAATTACAAGCAAGTACCCAAGCAAGCAATTCTTTCTTAATTTTTTTTTTTGCTTTATTATTAAATTTTATTGTAAATGGTTCCATTCCGTCCAGTAATAATTTCAACCTGAGGCTATGGTTTCTTGTCTTTTATTTTAAAATGTACTTAAAAATTGATTAATGAACTGTATCCGTATCTCTCAGTAATCGTATTCTTACTTTCAGGGCATCAGAAGTAGGCCAGCTGATTAGAAACAAATGTTCCAAATGTCTGTATTTAATGATTCTTATTAATCCTGAAAACTAGAGGAATAGCAAGCAGCACCAGATTGTCAGCTGGGGCTCTCACTGTCACAACCTGCAAAAACAGACTTTGGTGCCCAGGGCAAAAGCTAACAGGTTCCAGAGTCAGGCTCTATATTTCCTTAGAAGTCAGTACCACCAGAACCTTTTGTAAAATCAGAAGTCTCTGCATAAGTGGCACTCTTGAAAAAAGACAAGCTTTTTTCTGATTTCTTGGGCAGCAGTTCAAACTCAAAAAAAAGGTTCTTTCGTCATAAAGAACTGGTAGAAGCAAATTGAAATCTGTACGTTTTGTTTATTGAAAGACAACTGTAAGACACTTGAAGATTTTGCTGATCCCAGCTAGGAGTTGAAGATAAGAGCCTTAACTTCTAGGAAGTCTTCATACCATCAGTTATAGCAGCCCATGGTTTCAAGGTAATTATTGATGGATTTGGGCATAGCTAGGCACCTCTCAGCATAAACAGGATGTGCTTTAAATCTGAGCACATCTAACCTGGCATCAGATCAGCACATCTACCACATGGTGTTTACACTGATGTGCACAAGGGACCTAATGGTTCCTAGAAAATAAAGGCTTGTGGTATGTTTGGTGTAATTGGAAAGTAGCAGATGGGTTTGTGTTTCTCTGACTGGGAGAGAAGGATAATATTTGGCCTAGACTCAGTCACAGACCCTTGAATCTCCACCTGGTCATGAAGGATGGGTGAGTGTGTGTGAAGGAGAAGGGGGATCAGCTGGCCATTGACCACTGACCATTTGACACAACTCTCACACAGGATGATGTGGTCTTGTGGATCATTCCATGGCAGCCAAGTTATTTCTTCCCTCAAGGCCAGAGGAGCCTGCTAAATAGATGAACTGAAGCTACTTTGGCATTAGGCAGTGAAATGTCTGAGTCTGAATATTCAAGCAAAAGTTTAGGCACGCAGTATAAAACTGTGAGAATAGAGGACATTTCAGCAAAGCATTGTACAGACACATGACATTGCAAGTGAGAAAAATTCTACTAGACAGAAGAAATCACTTTAAAGAAATAATTTCAAGAAAGCATGAATGATTTCTATTTAGTAGAGTGAACTTATACTCTGGATAATGTGGCTTTGGCATTTTTTAACTTTGATAATGCCAAAGCCAGACCTCATCACTTCATGAAACTCTGCCCTTAGGTCTATATTTATAAACTTTTAAGTACAATTGTATTCCTCTGTGTTGTTTTGGTTTGTCACAATCTTTAAGGACTGCTTAATATATTAAAGATTTACTCTCACTCCTTTGTTTGCTATTTATTTGGTGGTAATTAGATGCTTCATTTGTAGAAGTCCTTAAGAAAAGCCTCTCTGCTGGAGGAGGATTACCTAAGATTTATATCTGTCCTTGTGCAAAGTGCAGAAATCTCCAATGTCTCCACACTAAATCGCAGTCTTAAACTTGGATCCCATCCCACTTTCCAACCCTTTGATATTTTTTCTTGTGATCCAGGATAAATGCTGTAGCCATCTCTGGGAAGTAAAAAGGAATGTCTAACACTCATTTACACCAACCTCAGCAGAGGCAGAGGCCATTGCATGCAAATATGAATGAGACCCAAAGTTTGATTATCATGATACAGTGGGAAGATCCTGGAATTTTCTTTTCTCTTTTTCTTTTTATACAAGTTTTAATATGGTCTGAAACTCTCTGCATCAGAGAAGCATTTTAAAAAATAAAACACGACTGACAAAGTGTGATTCAGTTCCTCTGGAGATGTAAGGAAACTCCTTCTCAAAAACCTGGGAGAATGTCAACAAAGAGCATTCATATGGGATTTTGAACCTCCACAACAAAATCAGCAGTAGAAATTTTGTCGTGGCATTACAGCATGGGACAGAACTGGAGTTTCAGCTTGCTGATGCCAAGTGCATTAAAAAATCCTATGAAGAGCAAAGACAAAAAATAGGCAGTTTGAAATGCCATTTGCAAGGTGCTTGGTTCTCTGTAATGCAAATAGCCAATAAAATATGCAGGAATGTGGTTTTTTCAAGTTAGAATGGGAAGAGGAAATTGATTAACAAATTCTGACTGCAATAGGAACCTTAGAGCAAGACTAAAAACAAAGTAACTCCCTGCACTCTGTGTGGAGTGTATATGGCATGTAGCCGCCTCTTTCTGTGGGAAATGCTTTGACTTTGGTGCTATTACAACATAATCAAGGTGCTCAACAGCGTAATTAAATACTAGGAATTTTGCTCTTTAGTGATCCCCAGATTAGTATAATCTTCATCTTGGTTGTTCTTGGGTAACTGGCCTTTCAGGACTGTCTGTGGTGTGCCTTCAAAGGGCCCTTTATATTTGTGGAGGGCTGGAAGTCAGCTGTGCTCAAGGTGTGCTCTCCCTGTCTGTGGTAGTCTGGTGGCTTCACACAGGTGTTCCCATCTGGCTTTTGAGAAATCTCATCCCTCAAGTTTCAGCGAAGCCTCTAGGTGCAGGGTCTGGGTAGAGGATTTTCTCATAAGTGATCCTGGTTCCCATCTGTATCTGTGGGGCCAAGCGGAGAGGAAAATCTTCCTCCCACTTGCAGAAGAACGGAGCAAACTTTAGCACACCCATATGCACAGAATCTCCATCATCCTGTGCAAGAGAGAATGAAGCAGTCCTAACTCAAGGACAGAGCAGTAGATGCTACACATAAACAGTTTTTATGGTACTGAGACCCAAAATACACCCTGTTGATTCTGAGATAGGCTTTTCACAAAGCTTTGTTCTTTACCTCCAGAGGTCTTGATGTCTGTTTGGTCAGTTGTTTTTCTGCTTGATAAGCTTTTCTATGAGAAGAAATTAAACACTTTTTCCTTTTTAAATTTAAAAAAGCATAGATGTTCTGCCATTTCAGGCACAGTCTGTAATTTTCTTTCATTGTTTCCATGGGTTTGTACTTTTAAAATACTTTCTGAATTAAATACGTTATGGAGTACTTCTGAGGCTCTGTGGGAAAGCTGCATTAGATCATCAAGGCCACTTCCATGCAACACAAAGCTGAGTTTGTCCCTACAGGGAAGACATACAAAATAAACTTATTTTACATTGGATGTTGATGAAAAGGCCAATTTTTTTCTCCTAGTTAAATCACTTTCATATCAAAGACACTAACATGCAAGCACAGATTTCCATAATAATGTGAGAAAGAGAAAAGAAAAAAGAAGATAATTTTTACTCTTTGTACTTAAGAAGGACTGCATTAATTGCTTTTGTATATTCCAGTAGCTACAAACTAAGATGAAAAGTATAACCAGAGGCAGATAATGTCCTTTCTCTCACAGGGAAAGAACATTTCTGTTCTCTCCTTACTGGAACGTCTATTCAATCCCACTCAGGTAAGGCTGCTGTTTAGGGTTCGATCTCCAGGGTTCACCTGATCTCCGCTGGAAAACCACTGAAGGGTTTAGCTAGAGCTACACAGACAGCCTGGCCTCCTCCCTCAGATCAGCTCCTGATTCCTGCTCCTATGGTAGAGGAGGAATATTCAGATTTAAAGGTTAGCCCAGCCTCATGGTGCCACTTGAGGCCATGGCAAAGCAAGACCCTTTGGGTGTAGGAAAAATCACAAAGGCAAAACTTCACTGGAGTTTTCCAAGAAATGTCATCTGGGGCTGGGAAGAGGTCAAGTTATAAACTGGGGCTCCCCGCAGAAAGGTGTGCAAAGGTGAGTATAGATGTAAAAACCATGAGAAAGAAGAATGTTTGTTGGAGGCAGAGGAAATGCATCTTAGAGAAAGTTGAAATAATCCAGATAATTCCCTGCAACTGTTACTGGATTTTTCCTTCACACTTTGAACGTTCAGTTCACAGTAAACAAGTCCCTAGGAAAGCTTTGCTCTCTCAGAAGATTCCATCTCATTTAAGAGCCCAGTTTGAGCAGCTCCAGTTGTGAATTTCTTCAGTTTTTAGTGTTTTCCTGTGTTGACCCTGTCAGGCTCATTGCTGTTGCTATACAAAGAGCATGAAACAGTAAAGGCAAAAAATTCCCAACCAAGTTTTCTAAACATACCATATTGTGAAGAGGCATCAATCACCTCCTTTCTGTGCTAACAAGTTATTAAAAAAAGAAAGTGCTCTGGTGGAAGCAGATAAAAATGACACTTTTTAACTGTCTCTCTTGTTACCACAGTGATTCTTGCATTTATGGGGGACATCTGTTACTCAGAATGAAAAAAATTTTACTGTAGGCAAAGAGCAGTCTGGAAACAGAATCATGTCTTAAAATCTGAACCTAAACTTTCTTTAAATTGTACTTCAGTGAAAAGTAACAGCCAGGATTAGTAAATCAAACTACATTCCAATTAAAAATAATCAAACCAGAACAAGTCCAATAAGGGAACTGAAAGTGCAGCACTTAGACCTTATAGAACAGGTTTAGGCTGCTTGAAGGGATAGCAGGAAGTGATCAGCCAGCTCAGGAGTGTGATTTCCTTTGCAAATAACTTCTAGTTGGAGATGTGGCCAGTGCTCTGTGTACTGCTAAAGGCAGTAGCCAAAAGGAGGAAAAAACCAAAAACAAACAAACAAAAAACCCCAACAAACAACAACTAACTAGCCAGGAGCAGCATAAAAGAATTAACTATGACAAGGTACGATAATTAGCAGATGCTATCAAGACAGAGTGATAAGATGTGATTAAAGACATCTCCAGGCCACTTCCAGTCCTCTCCCTTCTGGAGAAGTGGCTAGGAATGCATAGGTGGTTTTGTTACATCCACGCTGTGGGCAACCAGTTCCAAGTCAGAACTGAGTGCAACCTCTCACATTTTCAAGGAGACTGAGCCGACAAGGGTATTTTCTTGCTCCCCCATCCTCACATCATGCCTGCTGCACAAAGGAGTGGAGGGGCATGGGAAGGGTAGCACACAGACAACAAGCTCATATTTAGATTTTGAGAGAAGCTGCTTGTGTAGTCTATACTCCACCTCACAGATTTAGTCCTCTCCATCTAGCTAACAATTGATAGCTTATGCTGAGCATTTAGTGAAACTCTCAAAGAGGAGTTGTGTTTGCCCCAGAGTAGAAGCACAAGTGGAAAAACAGGACAATGGCAGACTACTGTAGCACAACGAGGGCAAAATTTGGAACAGAGCTGAGCTCATCCAGCTCCCAGCTTTGTGCTCTGCCTGCAGAGCCTCCAGCCACAAAATTACACAGGAGTGTTTTGAATAAAAGGCAATGCCTGGCCCTTGGAAGGGGACCCAAAAGGGGGCTCAGGAAAGAAGAGATGAAAGGACAGCCTTCCATGCAAGGAGACTAACCTAGAGGGCAGTCAGATTCTGAGACACAGATCAGTTTGGTTTAATGCATTCAAGCTTGCTGCCACAACAAATCCCAAGGCCTTTACCTTGGTCCACAGCTTATGAGATGAACAATACTTCTCTGGGAAGTAGTAAATATGGTATTTTCCACTTCTCAAGAACTGAACATTTTATGATACTGTAAGGTACTAGAAGAAGATACTATCAGTTACTCATGTGTCATTTTATATGTGAACATCCCATGCAAACATACCCAAACTCCATCTTTATTATATACTGGCATTTAGAATTGAAATAAAAATCATACATGGTCAAACTATGCAAATGCAAGAGATAATGACTAACTAATATTTTCAGGTTAGTCACACATAACTACACAGACATTTGCTGGTGTTGCTATAAGTAGGCAAGAGACTTTCTAACAATACTGTACACATGTATTTGGCTTTTAAAAATAACAGGAATTAAAGGTAACTCAATGGCAAATGGAACATGTTTTGTGTCTGATGAGCTAGCATTGCAGGGAAAGTTTGATTTTCCTGTTTTTATTGATTTTGTGCAAATTAAGTTCTTATCATTAACTACATTAGATTAACATTTGGGGAGGTGTCTTTTTAATTAAAAAAAAAAAAAAAGAAGAAACAGTGCTGGCACAATAATGGCTGTTCTCAGAAATAAAACACATGCAGAACAAATTGACCAAGGTAAGGACTGCAGATTAGCAGAGGAAAGTATACTTCTGGTGATAATCAAGTGTATTTGTTTAATAACAACACTTGCCACTATTACAATAATGACCTAAAGTTTTGAAGGGCTCATTTCCTCCCTGTACTGTTTGCCACTTCAGAAGGTGTGGATACTGTTGAGAACAGAAAAGATAAGAGTGATCACAGAGATTAAAGGAGAACTTCTCAGTCAGGGAGCCCAGCTGTGGTCAGTGGGACCATAGATGGGCAGCAGCTCTGGCAGGACATGATGGGAAGCAGCTCTGGTAGGACTGTTGTGGTGGGATGGCAGGCAGAGGCTCACTTAACAGGTTAACTTGTAAACAAAGTGTGCAAGGTCTCACATAGGTGATCTTTTTTGCGAAATACCAAGGTGGTTTGCCATTGGCTTGACAGAAGTCTCAAGAAAGGGCTCTCCAGAGGTTCAGCTTTAAGAAGGGTTTGGCCTACACAGGAAACAGACTCCTAGAGCACATCCAGTGAATCAGAACCTTGGTACTGCTATAAAGCCCACTTGTGATTCTCTGATCTCTAAGTTCCTATGTAGCCAAACACTACACCAGTCATTAATTTGGATCATGAACAAGAAGTAGCCCACTTCTCTTTCTTCTCGAGCAATCCTTTCTATCTAGGTCTGACAAAAAGCCATTTGACATACAGGGAAGCTTTGGGGAGAACCAAAACGCAGGACTTCCCTCATGTGCTGAAGCACTTGCATTTCTTTAAGAACTTGAAATAGCTTTGGCCCCTGCCCCTGTCGCCAGCTTTATCCTAAGGAGATCTTAAAAGCATCCAGAGATGGCGGTGGACTGGCATCCACCTTCAGTCTGGGGGAGACTGAGGGGAGACCTCATTGCAGTTACAACTTCCTCACGAGGGGAAGAGGAGCGGCAGACGCTGATCTCTTCCCTGTGGTGACAGTGACAGGGTCTGAGGGGAGAGCCTGAAGTCGTGTCAGGGAAGGTTTCGGCTGGGTATCAGGAAAAGGTTCTTTCCTAGAGGATGGCTTGGGCACTGGAACAGCTCCCCAGGGCAGTGATCGCAGCTCCAAGCCTGACAGAGCTCAGGAAGTGCTTGGACAATGCTCTCAGGCAGAGGGTGTGACTCTTGAGGTGTCCTGTGCGGGACCACGAGTTGGACTCCGATAATCCTTCTGGGGCCCTTCCAACCCAGCATATTCAGTGATCCCGTGGCTCCCCACACCCCCTCAGAGACACACACCCGGCCCAGAGCCACCGGGTGCTCTCCTTCCAGCGCCCCCCTCCCGCCGCCCCCGCCCTCCGCTCCTC